>FIZR01013130.1:0-28823 GCA_900060175.1 Ferrisia virgata
ATTCACATTTCGGATATTATAACGGCTGGATTCGATACACCGCAACAGTTTGGTTTTCATTGACAAGATGACATAGAAAATCAGGTTAATCAAGGATCCTGTTTCACTGCTTTAGTTCGAATTCGGATGGCTGGACAGAAGCAATTGACTTATTCTTAGGCGTATCTTGGGATAAGTCAAGCCAGATCTTGACGGCAGGTAATTGGTAATAACAGTGATGGACCCTAAATTTCAATTAGAAAAAATCAAAAGAAAGGGAAAAATTGCTAACTGTGACGTATCATCAATGATCAAATTTTAATTTTTAATTTTAATGAGTAATAGAGACAGAGTGACAGCCTGACAGGGCCCATAATGCCATGACCCATGAAAATTGAAATAGGCTTGAATGGAAACAAGATGCTCAGATAAAGGTAAAAAGTGAATAGTGCTCAGCTCAACTTCAAGAATTGAACATTTAAATAGATCGATGGATTAATGGAATGATTGGAATATGGGAAATAAAAAAAGGGAAAAATCAAATTCAAGATTCTAAATTTCAAATTCCAGATCATGAGCCGCGACAAGTTTATTGAAGATAAAGAATGTCAAAATAACAAACAAACTAAATTATTAATAAAAAAAATTAAAATTTTAAATTCCTAAACATGATTAAAATCGCAATCTATACTAATTTACGACAAGTTGACAATTTTTGCGAAAATTTTTCGCAACAGGGCCGTCTTGTCGGAATAAAATGTTTTTTTTGCAATTTTTCAGCTATATGGGGTAAAAGTTGAACTATGAAATCAAATTTAAACGTACTATGCTTTTCCTTAGGCTTAAAAAATACCTATTTCACTTGTATTTCCTTCCTGCATCACACGACCATCGCACTTCGTACCTCGAAGACATTAAATTTTATAGCTTGCAGGACCCACCATAGTTATCGAGGGAAATTTGTCACACGACTACGACGCGGCTGCCTTATTGACGTATGATGGATATGACCAACGCATCTACTATGCACATTGCACACTGGTACATTGAGCAGCAATACTAAAATATTTCATATCGATAATAGTATCGGGATGATGCGGCTCGTTGAGGTGGAGCTTTTAAAAGCCAGGCAAAGGATGATAATTTACGATTATGCGAACATACGTGCAACGTCGACATTGATGAGTTTGACGAGTGGCTTTCGACGATGACGACGACGTTGTGTTTTGTCGAAAAAATAAAATACATACGAATGCGAAATAAAATCAACCCGAAAAACGTGTACGTTCGTAATAATTTCGGACCAGCGACGCGACCGGGACGCGGATAAAGGTCGTTAAATTCGTTTCAAACAATCGAACCGAACCGCATAAAAGTGACACTCGGCGGTGCATTCTTCTCGCGATTTTATAACTATGACGCGAGCCCACGTACATAGCCAGCATAGGCGGCCTACTATACGTAGTTATTATAATCGTCGTCGTTGTAGACGCAGAGTGTGATGGGGGAGGGTGACGATATACACGGATATGAGAAGAAGAGTCGATACGTATGTATGTATGTATGTATTTATTATAATATACATTACACTATAACACGCTGCCATAGAGTATACTATGTACGTATTATGTACCAATAGTAAAGGACGAGGGGGGGGGAAATGGTGGTACACCACGGGTCGAAAAGAAGTTACTGTTTTATGGGGTTGTTGAAACAGGCAGGCGGAACAGAGCAGGGTCTAGATGGCGCGCGTTAATGAACTAATAAACAAGATTGACCTTTTGACGGTAGGTTCGATGATACGTGCAAAATGATGGCTGGCGACGGTGGCAGGGTTCACATGTCGCATTGTTATTTCCGCAAATGTACGAAGCTGCGGAAACATTGCCCGGACGCGTGCATGTTTAAAACGTTTCGCCTCTTTAGAGGAAGGTATTGCTGTCCCTCTCGTCAAAGATTTCTCTGTCTGCATATATCGATGATACTATATCCGAGTATACGTACAATAATAATAATAATAATAATAACAATACGCACGTATTATTACGAATACGCGCTGTACACGTCGCCATCCTTCTCTATCGTTAGGATATACATCATCGTGGGCTTCCTAGTCGACGAAAAGCAATCGACGACAGTGACGAGTACACAAACGATTCAAAGGGTGACGAAGCATTGCAAGAGATACCTACTTCAACGAAATGTAACCATGAAAATTGGGCTCGCAACTCTTTCCATCGAAAAGGGGTAAATATGTATATTGCTCGATTTGAAAAGATGATATATGGCGAATGGTGATACACTCGGTAAAGATGATATTGAAGTGTGTACTCCTTTGGCATGTCATAAACATAAAAGCACAAGCACCACGTACCTCGTTCAACTCGACGAATCATCGTTCGTAATTTAATTTACTCGCGATGCGATGCCACAGTTTGAATTTTCAACCAATTTACTATACATATTAGAGTGCCATTTATTTTTCAAAATGAACGTTTTCATCGAGGAACCCCCCCCCCTAGAAATGTCCCTTTAATGTCCAAAGGAACCCCCCCCCCCCAATTTTTGACCCGAAAAAATAATTTCAACCCGTGCCAACTTGACTCCGAAGTTATCTCATCGGTGACATGTTTCTGACGCCATAATGACACATTTCTGACATGATAATGCACACTTCTGATGCAAAAGTAAGACCTTTTGTCGCAAAAATGACATGTTTCTGACATATTTCATTTTACATTGTACTGAATTACTATTAATATTAAAGTATTAATGATAAGTATTGTTTTATTTATATTAACTCACAACATATTTCAATTTTTTTTTTGCTTATGCTGGGATTCGAACGTGGATCCTCTTGGGTACAAATCGACTTCTTTACCAATTCGGCTACTGTGACAGTTAGCATAAGAAGATCTAAAGGGCATTAACTACTTCCTTTTTGTGGTCCTGACGATGATACGACATTTACTTGACGAGGTATTGGAACATTGATGGTATACTATTGACATAATAATGAAATCCTTTTGACTTGATTATGCCACTAATATTACTTAGGAGAGGCACACATCTTACAACATTATGACACCATTCTGATACAGTTCTGGCATGCTGCGGACAACATTATGACACCATTCTGACACAGTTCTAGCATGCTTCAGACAACATTATGACACCATTCGGACACAGTTCTGGCATGATTCTGACACATTTATGGTGTGATTTTGATACCACTTTGGCACATTTCTGACGCAATTGTGACAAATTTTCAGCAGTGTCAAAAATATTCCACAATTGTGTCAGACATGTGCCAAAGTAGTATCAAAATCACACCATAAATGTGTCAGAATCATGCCAGAACTGTGTCAGAATGGTGTCGTAATGTTGTCAGAAGTGTGCCACTTCGAAGTCACATTAGTGTCATAATCAAGTCAAAAGCATGTCCGGATGTCATTCATATGGCATTAGTGCACCGTCAAATCGAAGTTAAAAGTATGTTACAACTGTGTCAAAAAGGTGCTATAATATTGTCAATAATATGCCACTATCAAGTCACAAAATGAAAATCTGCCATTTATATATCCTTAAAATACCAAAACAAGCGCCAGTCATACAACAAATTTGTGCCACAATAACGCTACACAATGTGTGTCAGAAATATGTCATTCATGTGCCGCAAACGTGTCAGCTGAAACATCATCTTCATAAATACTCAAATTTGAATATGTGACTCCCGAGCGCTTAACATTTCCCACCAGAAATACCTGGTAACGAGGTGCTCTCTCTTGCACGTGCTTCTTGTAACATATGGAACAAAATCTTATTGCTGCAAGTTGTGCACTAAATTTTTTATTTGACTGCTTATTCGATGAGAATAAATTTTAAGCAAAAACAATGAATAATAAAATTTTGTTTTCTTTGTAACGAAAAGCGCGTGTTAATACCTCTGATGTGAAAGGGAAAAGTTAAATTTTAGGGTCAATAGTGGAAACCCCAAAAAGCAAAAACACAAAAGCTCGACAAATCCACTACTAATAAAATTCCAGCCCCCGAGTTCACTGGCGAGTAAGTAAGAGTGCTTATATGAGGAGCGAACTTGAGAAACAGAAAAAAATCACTTTTTTGGAGCTATAAAGACATGCAACTAGGGTGAAAACTCACACCTTCAAATGGTACATGTAGGACTCCTACTCAATGTACATAGCAAATTTCAACCATCCTGGATCAATGCAAGGAGTAGAAGGCTTATGCAAGGAACACGTCGCACGATTGGCGCTTGTGTTGGTACTTTAATGACATATAAATAGCATACTTTCATTTTTCGACTTGGTAATGACATATTATTGACAATGTTATAGCACATTTTTGACACAGTTGTAGCTTATTATTAACTTCAATTTGGTAGTGCACTAATGTCGTATGAATGACATCTGACATGATTTTGACTTGATTATGACACTAATGTGACTTAAAAGTTCTGGCATAGTTCTGGCATGATTCTGACACTATTCTGACACATTTATGAACTTCTTTTGACACTAGTTTGACACATTTCTGACACAGTTGTGGCATATTTTTGACACTGCTGAAAATATGTCACAATTGCGTCAGAAATGTGCCAAAGTAGTATCAAAATCACACCATAAATGTGTCATAATGTTGTCTGAAGCATGCCAGCCAGAACTGTGTCAGAATGAAGTCCCAAAAAACATTCATTGAGAATATGTAAGGGGTGCAATAGGTCTAAAAAGTGTAAAATCCTCTAAAGTAAGCATCTTTTGAACCTACTGAATTCTGAACTGTGAAGATGAGAATCATAGAAAGAATTGGCCTTTTTCAATATTAAATAAAAAGACTCTCTCCTCAAAAATTAAGCCTTTTAATTGACACAGAAGTCTAATTTGTAGATATGCTACACAATTTGTATTGCGATTTTTCCCCATCAGCTCCGCTTCCTCCCTCCTCACCTAATTTTGTACTTGATTGAATTTTAACCCAAGGCCATCTGCACCCATATACATAAATCCAATTCCACGCCAATTTCAGCCTATTGGTAGCAATGAAACAATTTTAGCAGGTATTCAAGTGGGTTGATGATTTTAATCTTCGAGCAAATACGAGTAAAATAAAAAATACATAAAGAAATGAATATCTGGCACGATCGAAAGTAGACTTGAAGCTATTTTAGAATCACAGAGCGAATTTCGTGGATATTCCTGTTCCACACGAAGAAGCCAGATAGGTAGATACAGAAATAGTCAATACCAACATGAATCAACAATCTGTTAATTAATTTTAGTCTGAGAAAAAATACCGATAAACCTTTATACATTCATATGTTCCATATACAAATATACGCAATCAAAAGGGCAAACCGAATACCAATACTTGACAAAAATCATCACCAGAACTGAAAAAAATATAACAATCACGAAAACACAATACAAAGTTATCCTCGTACAAGAATAAGGGACCCATCATCATCAGCACCATCGAAGTTAATAAAATCGTCCATCACACGTAACTAACTCTACGTACCTAACACAAATGTTAACCAAATTTATAACCGTCATACTTTGTCGTAAAACCTATAACAAAATCGTTTTTCATATTTATTGACCATTAAAATTTCCACCAAACAATGTATGCGGTAAAATCGAACCAGATCTCAGCCAAGATGAAGGGAAAACATCACCGTCGACGGTTTTTTGATGTATTGTGTGTCTAATGTTATTTCAGCATCGGCAGTTAAAATTTTTTAAAATCTGTTCGCAAAAGACAGAAAAAAAAACGTACCAAGGTCTTAAAAATAAAGAGATTTTTTTTCGTACCGAGAAAATAATAAAATACGTTTTAAAAGTAACCCGCGCAAACGATTTATTGCATTTGTTGTACGTCTACGTGTATATGCCATCCGCGATAGAGATCGATGAATTTGGCCGTTAATATTTTCTATCTTTTTTTAATACTCGTACAATTTATTATTTTACCCTATGGCTCGAGACAAAGAAAGGGATTTGTTTTTTTTTTCCTTCAAAAATACACGTATTCGGCTATTACAACTCGCATATACGAGGCAGTAAAAATTTATATATTGTAATAAAATATATATTATAAAAAAATTTTATCTATACCAAAGTAGGTTATAGGTACCTATCTAACCAGCTATGTATTAAAGGGTACCTACGGTTAAGATAGGTGGTTTGGCCCGGTCCTCAGATTTTGAAAATTATCATAGAATATTGTTGGGGTTCCTTAAAAAAAATTTTGAGCGCAAGAACCTCCCTCCCGATTCTCATCTACCACTGTAGAGAAAAAACGTGTAGGTTTGATTATGCTAGAAATTTAAAAATAACCATGAAATGCAGGGGCAGAAGAGGGCCTATACACAAGGAGTTTTTTTCAATAGTTTAACCAACGGGTGAGGAGAAATGAACATTTGATTTAAAGTAACACTTGATTTTGGGCATTGTTACACGTGTAAAAATTTGATGGCAGCTCTGCACTAAAACAAGGCATTAATTGAAGTCAATTAGTGAATCAAACTTCATTATCGTATTCAGGAAGTTCCATTTATGCGAAAACGACACCAACTACAGCCACTTAGGTATTGACCCAAATTTGGAGAGGGGTATTCCTGATGGCCCCAAAATGAAACACGGAAATTCTGTGCGACTTTCCTACGATTTTGTATCGACACAAACAGGAAATATACAAAATTTCAAAACTCTCTCGTTATAAATTGTTGTTTGGTACTAATATGGAAGCTCTTCCTTTACTTAAAACTAAATTTTTTGAAAAAAAATTGCAAAATTTTCTCATGTTGAAAAAGAGTTAAAAAATTAGGAGAGGAGTTCTTTTTGATCTAATTCAGACACGCTGATTACGAATCCGGCGTTTATTTTTCGTTCGAATTTCTCGTTTGTGTTTTGGCCCTTTACCCCCTCTCCTCAAGCGTCCAAGCCCACAATTCTGTAATCGTGTTTTTCAACCAAAATTTTAATGATGATATATGATATAAAATTTCACGCAGAACAACTTTACTTGTATTCATTTTTCTCGTATTATGCATTATTTCTGAGAAAAACGCATTTTTTAAATTTTTAAAAACTGCCCAAATCTAAAAAAAATTAGAAAAAAATTATACTCATCAAAACACATACTTTGATGAAAACAATTTCATGTACTCCTTAGGATCAGCAGTTGTAGCAATTCAAAATTTTCTTTCGTCATTTTCTCTTCTTCTGAGGTGTGGAAAAATTTACGTTGATAGACCCTTCATTCCTCTAAACATTTGAATTAGAGACATGTTTTTTCCTCAAAAATGTGTGAGTACAAAATTTTCATCGAAAAAATGTTTTTTTCGATATTCTGAACAAAGAGGGAGAGGTGTGGGAAATTTTTATTGTCTTAAAATTTTTTTTAAATATGCCCAATTATGTTTTGTGAAAAATTTGAAAATCTGAGATCTATGACATTTCGAAATTCTTCTTCGGGAATATCCTTTCAAAATATTCTCATTTTTTAAGTTTTTTTTTTGAATTTTCGACATGACCCACTACTCAAAATACAAAAATTAATATTCTGGAAATACGTGCTCGCATAGACACACAATTTAGAAAAAAAATTTCCATGTGCCTCTCCTGGTTATTGCGTAATAAAGGCTAAAAGGTTTTTCTGTTCAGTTCTCCACATTTATTGGCCAAAAAATTTATAAAAAATTCTAGTAAATAGCCCTCTCCTGTCCAAACACATCTCCATTTCCAAAATCTGAGTACAGAGCCACATCACCTATCTTATTATTTTTTTTTTGAAATCTTCAAACGGCAGCATATGGTGAAAATTTCAGCTCCCTAAATCAGTTTTTTAAATTTGCAAAATTCACTTAAAGTCCAAAATTTTTTTTAAAATTTTCATTGAACTGTTACGCATATTTGAACTCAAAATAATCATTGTAGGAGAATATTTGCCATAAAAAATTCTAGTAAATAGCCCCCTTCTGCCCAAACACATCTCTAAGACGATGTGTTGATAAGAAATATGCGTTTTTGTCAGCATAATGCAGGAGAGAAGCGTGATAGAAGAAAGGAGGGATTCTTGCACTTAAATTTTTTTTAATGACCCCCAACGATGTTCCATATGGTAATTTCCAAAATCTGAGCACAGGGCCAAATCACTTATTTTTTTGGAGGGGAGGGGGAATCTTCAAACGGCAGCATGTGGTAAAAATTTTAGCTCCCTAACTCAGTTTTTTAAACTTGCAAAACTCATTTTAAAGTCCAAAAATTTTTTTAATTTTCCATTGAACTGTTACGCATATTTGAATTGAAAATGATCACTTGAGGAGAATTTTTACCATTAACAGCTTCATGAAATATATTTAGGACATCAATTTCAGATGATTACACAAAATATTTCAATCTTATCCCCCACAGACAATTTTTCTGGATTACTTAAAAAAGGTACTCTTTTATATATTTAAAATAAATTTGTTAAAAATTAAGAAAATTATTTTTCAAAAAAATTTCACCACAAGGGACACATATCATCTATTTTAGACATATAAGGACAATTTTTAATTTAATTTTAATTTTTTTGAATCTTTTATACTGTATTTTTGTATACTGGAATACCAATTAAAACACCCTGAAAAGGGTAAAATGAAGAAGACCAATCTTCAATGAACGAAGGTAAGTGTACTCGATCTATTATACTAACAAATTATGGGAAAAAAATTGTTTAATGATGTGAAAAAATTCTTGAAAAACTCATTCTTTAAGCATCCCTGTAAAAATCGTCTATTGAGGATAAAATTGAAATTTTGGGCTTAATCGTATGAAATTGATGTCTTAAATCGATCTAAGGAAGGTTTTATCAAAAAAATTTCCTTTCGTGGGTTTTCAGAATATTATGAAAAAACTCAAAAAGTAGCCCTTTTTAAAAACCTTTCTAAACAAAGAGGAAATGGCTAAAATTTCTCAACAATGATCATTTTGAGTTAAAATATGTACAACAATTCCATTTTTGAACTTTCAAGTGAGTTATACAAGGTTGAAAAATTGATTTAGGAGGCTGAAATTTTTACCCCGCAACTATTGTGACCCCGCCGTTTGCAAATTCCCGGGGGGGGGGAGACGAAATTCAGTCCACGCTAGTAGGTAGAGGTACCCTTCAAAAAATACACGCGATCCTACTTCATCGTCACTTTCTTATCGTGTTGAAATAATTACACCTTGATTAAGCGTATATGGCTGTAAAATGATTCAAAAGAGAATGCATTATAATATACCCAGCACCACTACACAGAGGGAGCATTTTACGTTAGGTATGTACATACCATGTACTTATAAGCGAGTATAAAACGAGATAAATTGCGAAATTGTTGCAAACTCTAAACAGTACTCGTGGTATATGGTTTTTAACGTCGAACCGAGACGTGTATTCGTTGTTTGGTAGGTATTATTAATAGGTACGAGTTGGCTAAAATGTTATAGCAGAGAAGGGAATGCGCATCGTACATACATCTACGTAGTAAGTTTAATGTATCATTTGTAATTTGCAGAGAGAAAGCGAATATAGTATATCTCCGGTTTAAAAGCGTCTTAATGACTCACATATTAAGGATTAAAGACCAAGAATACACGATAAGAAATTGCCGAGACGGTTTGTCTCTCTTAATAGTTTACAAGCTTCCAGGGTCGTTTACCATCGATGCCTTTAGGAGGGTTGAAGTCCGCGGACCTAATATGTCCCGGAATAAGCGCGACGAGCAACGTATATAGAATTATTTTCACAAAATATATACCTACCTACCAATCAAAAGCTAAATGGTGAAGCCTTTGTCGAGCACTCATCTCAAAAGATGACTTACGTACGTATATCTATAGAGAAAGAGAGAAAGATAGAGATAAATTATAAACCATGTTGCTATATATTAAGGGTATAAACTTTACACGGTAATTTTTTCCTTTCCGACCGCCAACGCATTTGGCAGCAATTCGTTCATTGGTTACCAAATAAGTACCAAGATTTTCGACGAGTATAACAAAAGAGTGCCGATGCTGTGTACGTAGATTCCAGTTTATATGTATGTATTTTTTGAATTAAGATCGCCAGTCGAGATAAGCTTTAATTTATATGGGTAATTTGGTAGCGTATACGATTTAATTTCGAAACAAGCTCTTTGACAAATGTGTTACAAGAGACACGTTATTAGTCATTTCGTTTACTTCAGACTATAATCTATTCACTTACATAAATATACTCGAACGTACATACAATACAGTACTACATTACACGGATTTTTTAACCAGTATAAATCAAATAATCGTATTAACTTATCAGTATATATCTAGTATTATGTGATGAGCTTGCGGTACTTGACTCGAGATTCGATATAATGATACCTACTTTTTACTTCCTAGATTACAATACGAGTTTTTTTCACCTTCCATCTCACTCACATACATACACTGAATCTAAACGTAATAAATATACTAACCTAAACGACAAAGTAAATGAACAATTGTTCTCTTTATACCTTGTACACAACCACATCCATTCCATATATCGAAGTTCTCATCGAGTTGAAAAATGGACTCATCCTATAAGTACAAACTCCGGCTGGCAATTAGAAACCAATGAGTCGAGAGTTGTACGAGTAATAAACGAAACAAGGCACACAACCGAACGACGCGACGACCCCCAGTACGAGTAGATCTTGATGAAATACGTTTTGTGGAAACTGTACGGGCCAGGAAATGAAGAGCTTTTTGTGCAGCACGAAGAAAAATGATACGAAATTTGGTGTAATGATGATGACGGTTGAAATCTCGACAAACAAGGAAATATTTAATTTATTTACTCTAATCATTACGAAAGAAATTCAAAATAAGGCTCTTTTTTTTGCCTCTCTTAAAGTAATAAGATCATTAAACGGAGTTCAAAGCGAGGGATACGATTAAGCTGTATGGCGCTGGCGGTGTGTTTTAATGCTTTGATTTCTCCTTTTTTCTTTTCCTTTTTCGATTTCTTTTTCGTTTATTTGAGAAGATTTATTTATGTTTATAACGAGATTGGTTTTCGTGATCAGAACAGGAAAATAAGAAATTCAAACAGTGTTGCCAGCAGCACAGTCAAGTCGAAATAGCGTAAAATGTGACGAAATAACGGGCAAACTTATGGTGAAAATATTTTTCAATAGTATTGTAGTACATCACCTTCTAAACAACATATGCAAAATTGGACAAAATCGAATTGCTGCTTCTCTTCCAATATCGCCATTTGTGCCCCAAAGACAGGTTTTTTTACCAATAACTTTGCGTAACTTTGTTCCTAAACGCGATACAGAAAAAAAGTTGAATCAAAAAATATAGCTGATTAAATTTCAAATGAAAAAGGTTATTACGTATTTTTTTCGAAAATCGATTTAAGCACTTTAAAATCAGTTTCAAAAGGACGCGTTATGCGCTAACGTGATGCTCCGCGTGAAGTTTCTATCGCCTGGCGAGAGCCAGCGGCCAACGTTCGTAGACACCCGGGCTCAATTCTCTTTCAGCACACCTAAACAAATTACATGGACTAAAAATGCTATGTTACCTCGTGTTATTTACGTTGAAGTAATTATTGTTTAAATAAAGGTACAATATGCGTGTAATATTTTAAAATTACTTTCATTTTATAAAATAGATTTATTCTCGTCGTAGTTTTCACAGCCATCTGACCCTGGAATATTGATAGTGTACGATCCAAACACTAAAAAATGTTCATCCAGCGATCTTTCTTGAGAACCGAAGAAATGAGCTGCCAAAATGTCGGTACTATCTGCCTTATTCGAAAAAGTGCAGTTTCAAAATTTTAACCCTGCACAATGAGGGTGTGGACCCCTAAGAAGGTGATTTGAGGGACATGGTCCGAACCAAAAAAACTCGACGGATTTGGGTTGAGGTGAGGTACTTTCCCCAAATCGAATATGTAATTTTTTTCCGTTGCACCCTGCACAACTGAATTCTATTGGGCTTTAAGTACAATTTTTATGCATTTAGGATGATTTTTGACAGTAAAACTGTTCTCTTATCCAAAATATAGATGCGAATCAAAAAATACTCGTTAATTTTGTTAAATAAACCCGTTTTAAAGTTGATTCCCGCAAAAATGAACGAAAAATGCCTGCACAATGCGAAGTAATGAAAATAAACAGGTTGGTCGTCCACCCCCCCCCCCCCCCCAAAATTAAGCCATGAAATACTTGCTCAAAAATAGTGACGTGACATATCAAAGTAGGTCAAAATTTCGCACTGAATCCGAAGATCATCATCATTTTAGATTTCGACTCCCTTCGATGGAATTCCACCCCCAAACTTGAATTTAAGGTGGAGACTAAAGAATTGACACCATTTAGATGAATTTTGATTGGAATTTACGCAAACTAGACAATTGTGGCCGATTAGTTTCAACTCTCAGCATACCTTGGCCCCCCAAAAAATTTCCAACCCCCATTTCACTCACCCCTGCCAAACTATAATATAAACATTAATTTAAAAACAACAATGCGTCATATCAAAATGACTTAATATTTCACGCCGAGTTCGAAAATGGTGATCATTTTTGAATTTGACCCCACTCGGTGGAGTTTTCCCCCAAACTACAATTTTCAGGAGGAAAAATACATAATGGACATTATTCGATGAAACATCATTACAATTTACACACATAAAACTGTAGATTTCAAAAAAAAAAAATCGGTTTTGGCACATCGACCTACGATACTAAAAGGAGGGAGTGGGAAGGTGATCAACAAAATGCGTTTTGTGGTCCTAGAAGACCATCACGAACTATTTCTAACCATACCAGATATTTCTTTTTATTAAATTTTTTTTCTCCGAAACTAAAAATTATTTGCTAAGCTCGATACCGAACAAAATTAATCAAATTTTGAAAATGGACTTGGAATGGAAGCGGATTTGATGTTCTGAAGCAGGTTCGACCTCGGGGCAAAATTCAGTTATTGCCAATTTTGAAGGAGGGAGTACTGAGGAACTAGAATCTCAAAAATTGTTCCTTTTTGAACCAGTCGATAGGTAATCCAAAGTTGTATACTATATCCAAAAATCACTTTTCTAGGTCAATTAGGAGGGGAAATATGAGAGTTTTCTCATCTTTTTAACCTTGAAAAAGAACTGTTACTCCGCTATCTCCTTTCTAAATTAAGCTATGAAGCTGAAATTCGGTATCTAGACTTCGAGCAGTCACAGCTAAGCGAGGACATGAACAGCGACTTATTTCTCGTATATGGAACTGGCATGTACATTTAAAAGAGTTCTAAATGTGGCCTTTGATGGTCTGAATTATACACTTTAAAATCACATAACTTTTCGATTTGAACTTTTGCACAAGTAATTCAAGTAGAAATACATTTCAATCACGAGTGAACATGTATCATTGCGTCACAAGTTTCGATTATTACAATGATCGCTTCATTTGTGCGATTTTTAATTCACGTTTGATAAATTGAACATTCTTGTTGAGATTTCCTTTATAAGTGGAGGGATTCGAGGATCCTTGCGTAGACTGTAATAAAACTTGGTTACATTCAGGTTGACCATGAGAAAATAGAAAGATCAATTAGGCTCAAAAATTCTCTCAAACCAATCACAAAAAAAAAATAAACAGTCTTAGCCAATAACTCTCTCCTATACACCCCTATACACCCTTTAATACCCCAACTTCAATGAATAATCACCCAACAATGAAGCAATATTGCTTCAGCATACTTTGTACACTACGAACATAAAAAGCACACGCAGCGCAGCGGTTAATAAAGACGTTGACATTTTCCTAGCACAACAATCCATTAGCAAGATGACACTAATCCTCAGATAACTTTAACACGGTAAAAAAAAACCTGCAAAGAATTCAGGACGGTGTGAGGTGATTATCCGTATGTAATCTTTGTAATAAAGGTTTTTTTAGTACACAACAGATTGAAAATAAAAAAGACCAAATAAGTTGGTCTTTTTTCTTTTCCTACCTCTCTGTTGGTTTCAAGACCGCATTACTTAACTTATCGCGACTTATTTTGCAAGTTATGAAACCTCACGCTTTGCATAAAACCTCCTTTGACAATATGACAATGATGGATGGTCATGTTAACAGCGGTAAAAAAAAATCCATCTCGAAACCAGTCTTTTGCTGGCTCTTATTTCGAACCACGAACGTGATTTATGATTTTGATAACAGCGTTTGGTGGTGGTGGTGCAGGATGCGTACCATGTATCTGTGTAAGTTGCTCGTTGTATTGATTTTTTTTTCTTCGTAGTAGGCCTAAAAGTCATTTTTCTCTTATCTGATATGGAAAATCTGCTGATGAGTTGTTCAAATATGTTTAGATATTTTATCCAATACAGTGAGCACTAGGATGAACTGAATTTCGCTTTTTTTTTCGGAAATCTGCAAATGGTGAAATTACAATAGCTGGGAAATGATTTAATAAAAAATGTGGTAAAAACAAAGAACCAGAATTTAATTGCTGGAGATACAAGTATCATATGCAGGTAAAGTGAATGTTTGTACAAAAATTTTTCTTGGAAGCTCATCACGCTTATTTCAGAAACTGATCGTTGATAATTTCGACAGGTATCAAAAAAATCCCAGAAATAATAAAAAAGGTAAAAAAACCTTTACGTTTTTAGTTTTTTTTTACAGTTTTCAAGGATTTGTAGGGAAAAAAGTTACGAATTACAGAAAATTTGCACAATATTACATATTGTTTGTCGGATCAATAAACAGTTAAAAACTTCAACTATTCGGACCATTTTAATTATCTCATCTTTGAGCCATTAACCAAAATGCGTAATAGCAGGCTACTCGACATATCATGCATACTACGTCTATGTAGTAGAAGTACAGTTTGACCGCATAATCATTAAAAAGTAATTACCAGTGAATTACCAAGTGAATGCTCGAAAATTACCAAGTGATTACTGTTTAGTTACCATGTGATTACTTGTAGATTACTCAGTAATTACTGGTAAATTACCAAGCCATTTAAAAATGACCAGGTGATTACCAGTAAATTATCTGGTAACTACTGCAAAATTACCTACTAATTACCTGTAAATTACCAAGTAAATTATCATAAATTACCAAGTGATTACTGATAAATTATTAAGGAATTGCCGGGAAATCACATGTAATTACCAGTAAGTTATACGGTAATTACTGGAAAATTACCAAGTGATTACTTGTAAATCATCCCGTTATTGCAGATAAATTACCAAGTAATTACTGATACATTATTAAGAAACTACCAGTAAATTACAACTAATTACTAGTAAACTGTTCAGTAATTACTGGTAAATTACCAAGACATTGAAAATTATCGGGTAATTACCAGCAAATTACCGGGTAATTACTGGTAAATTGTCTGGTAATTGCTGGTAAATTGCCCGGTAATTACTAGTAAATTAACTGGTAATTACTAGTAAATTACCTGTTAATTATTAGTAAATTACCTAGTAATTACCTGTAAATTATAAAGCATTACAGGTTAATTACCAAGTAATTACCTATGAATTCTCCAGTAACTACCTGTAAATCACAAATAATTACCAAGCAATTATTGGTAAATCAACAACTAAATACTAGTAAGTTACCTAGTAATTAATGCTTAATTACCTCGTATTTATCAGAAAATTATCAAGTAATTATCTTTGTTCTTCACCATAGATTACATTGTAAGTAAAAGAAGTACAAGATTTTTTTCTAGGAATTTTTTGAAAATCGTACTAAAAGCACAAACTTCATAAGCATCACGAAGACATCAGAGTTCTAAAATAACAAATTTTAGAAACACATATTTTACTTCTAAAAGCTGCGGTGTGTGGTTATACATCAACGTAATGTAAAAGTCCTGCTATTACCCAGGGTAACGTGTGAAACTCATCACAATGGTCGGAATTTTTTGTATTCGCTCAGTGTCAAAAAATATACATATCTAGGTATATATTATTCATATGATACCCGATATAAAAATCGGACCATTAAACTAGGTGCATGGTCGTAATAATACGTATACTCGTATACGTATTATTTATGGGTAAACATTATTTAAATCGTAGCTGCACAACGTTCTTCTAAATTTGCATCTATTCACGCTGCTAGAAGATGATCTAGCGAGAAAAAGAACCCGTTACATTTTAAAGGATTATATACACGGTCGAGATATACGTATACGTTGTTGTATTGCCAATAGCCTACGATGACCCTTACTAGCCAAATTTCCGCTCCATTTGGCGACTCGTCGTCCCCAATGCAAATCAGACAATTTTTCCGACCAACGTGCTGTTTATTTATTTGCAAAATTTCCAGGCTATACGTAGAATTATTCATGGCGGCGGAAGTACATTCGTAAAGTCGAGTTTTTGACATTTTATAAGGCGAATACGCGACGGGTTAAAATCCTACATAGAAAACAAATGCGTCGAAATAACGTTTGTAAAAATGTCATACATTTTTGCTAAGTATTGTTTTCATCGTTAACATCACATCAACATCATCATCATCGTCATCTTCATCTGTAGCCTAATTTTAAAGACTTTTCAAAAGAATCTATTCAAAATGAACACGAGAGTGTATACCTATTACAAGAGTTTGTATAATTCGACGAAATTTCATTCCATTATAATACCTATTGTCTCGTATTCAAAATTTAATATCGTTTTGTTAATAAAGTTTCTCGCACAATGTACGAGTGAGTATGTTCACGTGAAAAACTTTTCTCTCTTTTGATACGAGAAACAACGCGTGTGTTGTTATATTATGTGTGTACATTAGCAACGAGAAAAGGTATTTTCTACATTGTTTTTCACAAACATCCCCATATCATAGAAAACAACTCGTATCGTGTCTTCTTTCCATCTTCATATTTACAATTCGAAGCGAAAATCCAAAGGCAAGTAATTAGATTCCTTTGTTCGTATCTAATTATGAATAATTTAATTCGTTTTCCGCGTTTTGTCAACATTTTTAAGCCTGACCTTGAGGTTATCATTCGTACAGATCGTCCCCACATATTTACTATACATATACCGCTTGTTATTTGCATTTTCTGTACTTTGCAATTAATTAAAAAAGTTTTTACGCTAAATTTACCAACATTGTATTCAAATACCGAGCAGGTATGCTGAAAAGCACGGCGGCGAAGTGAAAGTTACCTCGAGTAAATTGACATAGAATCGCAAACGAAATAATTAAAATTTGAAATATTCATCCTCGAAAGAAAAGAAAAATGAAATAAATTTACGCATATGTAACTCAAGAGAGACAAAAGTAGTTAGAAATCTTAGTATACAATAACCACGAAGTACTTGGTAAGATAACGTGTTACAAATCAGTATCAATTATTGGCAAGGGAACCAAAAAATAAAAAAATAAAACAAGGAACATTTTCAACCAGCTGCAATACGTATTGTTGAATAAGTAATATCGAATGAACGATAAAAGACGATGAATTAATTGTCGATCACTTAACACTAATAATTTTCTCCCCCGAAGCGACACTACAATGGGCGTAAACGATCCTCACCCCTGTCATCACTTATGAATAATACACCACGATCAACCACCCAATAGAGGAAAAACCATGGTTGCATGGTTAAGAAAATGTTTTCCAATAGAGAGATTTTTAAATATAATAATATGTATCTTATTCAAAACGTGTAATTTAACGTTGGGTGTTTAAAAGGATTGTAATTAAAATACCTATTTCGTTTATAAATTATTAAAATGATGATAGGGCGTTACTTTTAATACATGATATGGGTTCAAGGAAGAGAAAAATCACATAGAAAATTTAAGGAAAAATTATCAAGCATACACATCTGTTTCCTTTTTTTGTTTTTTTGTTTTTTTCAATAAAACACATTCTCTCAAGTATGACAATCGCAGAAAAAAAGTGATCGATAAGCAAGGAAAAACTATACTCGAATATTAAACTAAAGAGGAGGAAAAACAACGTTTGCGTTCGTCATGAATAATCTTCATTCGATGGCTATTCACAAGCTGGTAGAAAAAATATTTGATAGGTTGTAAGATCGTATTCACTTGTAATATTCCATGATTCATAACGAGGTCGATCTTCGGATGGTTGAAAACGAGGATTGTTAGCTAGATCGACGCGAGCACATCTTCAGTGTCTAAATGTAAATCACAAGCGCGGAATCATTTTGGGCTTCCACATCTTGTTTCGGATGGGGCGGTACAAATAAGTGGTTTTCAAAATCGATTTTTGACCAATGTCAATATTAGCATATGTAGTAGGGATTTCAACTTGACGTTTATCATCGCTCATCTGTCGAACGTCGGAAATAACAATTTTTGTTTAGTCACGCTGATTTGACCAGATGACTTTTGGTCAGCGTGGTAAGGTGGTGGAAAATCTTCGCGAATATTTAAAAGTTCGGCGTTGATGGTGGTTTGACGACCATCAACTGTCGAAGTAGAAGATGAGGCGGATGAGATTGACGATTTTCGAACATTAGGTTATTTCTGATTCGGATCGGTTTTCATTATCGATGCAAGTTTGTCCAGCACGAAATTAACAACAATCATAGCATTTGGACGTTTATATAACGAACGATTTACATAGAATACGTCATCCAAAGTTCCAGGAGGTAAAAAATCTTGCGGATTTTCTGATCCAGTAAGCACATGGATATACTCTTGAAAATTCATGCAGTCAGCTCATGGATTTTTTCATATTTATCGGGTGGTGACAAGAGAAGTTTTGATAGTAGTAGCTTCTTTGCTGGAGATATACTATGTTTTATCTGGTTCGAAGATACAATTTCTCTGAGCAGATGGATCTGAATGGAAGTTTATTTCAAGACTTTCATCTTCATATGACGATTCCAGTCTCTCTGATTGCTGGATGGCAATCTTACTGACAGTATCAGGCAGGTTTTTGTTGCTATCGGGTAAATCAGCGTTGATATCTGTCATAGATATAGAAGTAGATTTTCCTGATACATTCACGAGTGACGTTTTAGTAGCATAATGACGAGAACAATATCATCCGGTCGACGATTTTGATCTTCACTCGTCCCTTCCGTACTAGCAACATCGAGCCAAATCGTAGGACAAGGGCAAGTAAGGATGGGGGGGGGGTAACAAACTAGCAGAAAAAACAGTAACATATTTAAATGGTCATGGGTTAAGGATCGAGGTAAGAAAGGTAATACGTAATCTATATCTAAATAGCAAAAAGCCCACTTTCGGAAAGAGGTTATGATGAATTCATACTTAAATTTAATTAAAGTAGGCGGAGGTGTCGTTTTTAGAACATTTCCTGACGATGATCAAACACAATCTTGATGGGACAACAGTTCGGTTCAGTTTTTAAATCAGCAACAATAAAGAAACGAAACTGTTCATCACTGCTGGGAAATACGATGGCAGGAGTAAAGAAAACGGCAGACCGTAGATCGTGAGGTGTAGAGTTCGCCACATTGGCAGCTTCTTTTTTAATGGCATGAAGATGTTTGTCAGGACAACAGTACAAAAACTGGTTGTCAGATGAATACACGATTAGACAATGATAACATTCCTCACTATCTGTACAATTAATAGCGTCATGAAACGTTGCAGGGTCAGCGTATCCATCAAAATTCACATTCATGGCACTCTCTATTTCTTCTACTTTATACGAGACAATGTCAAATCGTTGGCATTGTTCTCATCTGGATCTTCATCTATATTTTGCAGCTCAAGTTCCTGCTGCTGAGTATTGGTTGACATGTCCAGTTCGCCATAATCAGCTTTGTGAGAATGCCTATCTCCATGTACTTCATTTTCCAAGAACTTTACGTTACATGAATGAATATTTTTCCGCGTATTTGAATCAAATAAAATATAACCATTATTTGAGTAGCCAACTAGGAACATTTTTTCAGATCTAGCCTCAATCTTATTTTGATATAGATTGATTTAACACTTCGCAAGCACATCCATAGACTTTGAGATTATCTAAGTTTGGTATTTTACCACACCGCAGTTCGTATGGTGTTTTGAAATCCACTGATTTGTGAGGAGTGCGATTCTAAAGGTATTCAGCAGTGTTTACTGCAAATCCCCAGCATCCTAGAGGTAGTTTCCCTGTTATCAGTAAGGCTCTCATACGTTCACATGATGTTTTATTGAACTGTTCTGACACACCGTTCATTTGAGGAGTGCATAGTCGATTTCTATACCCTCACACACAAACAAATCCCTCACACTCTTATTGGTATATTCAGTGCCATTATCACACCAAAACACACGAATTCGAAATTTATTATTGAACTGAGCTTTGCTCCAGTTCACATATTCGCGTATACAATCATACGCGTGTGTTTTTGTTTTATTACAAAACACCCCACGAATGAAGCATAGTTATCTATTATTGATTGATTTACTAAGGAACGCGCTTCTATGGGACCTATGATATCACTATTCAGAATGTCCAGTGGATATTCTCCACGCTCAAGAGTCTCAAGGTGAGATTTTTAGCACATTTTTGCAATACACCGACTAATTATATTATTGGAAAAAGTAACATTTTCCAGCCGACTTGCACACAACTTTTAGTTCGAGCAAATATTACACCGAAATATAACCACGCTCTGCTACCATGTGCACAATCCTAAGACCCCGAAAAAGGGAAAAATGCTAAAAATAAAAAACTGTACAGGCTTAAAAACCTTTATTCGTTATTCAAAAACTCGAGTTACTAATACCACAGCTAAATATATGTAACAATACAGCCATATAATAATAACATCAAGGCCATCGTATTTATACAATGCCCACATTAATAATTCAAGTGATTACCAAGTTACCACTTTATTACACCCCCACTGTCTAACGTCTTTAAAAAAAGAATTTATAATAACGATACGAACATTGTTCTACAACAATATCCATCTATCGCTCTGCAAGTGTAAACACATACCGAGTGAATACGATTCGTCGTATAAAGAACGAACTATCCTTCCGAATGACCAGAAGATGGATGATATATAGTCGTAAGCTTATTCCTAATCGTATACGTGTTATTTACGATCATCGAAGATATGTCCCTTTTTTTTTTTTTTGGTCAACTTATGGATGATATAGCGCGATGAAAATTTCATCGACTTGATATTTGCGGTAAATAACCAAGAACTGTAACCCTCGCCTCGATCCCATAACTGACAAATTATAATTCATTTATTCGCTTTTCTAAACGACAAATCCTTTGGGAAATTACCGATGCGATTTTTAACGCGTCGATGCCGCCTACGTACGTATATCGCGTCCATTTAGTACCATATTTGGCCTTTTAGGTACATAAACACAACATGGTACACACACACACGCACGCGCCGAACACGGTGTTAATTTATAGCTCGCTTATAAATCAAATATCATCCTTGTGCGGACAAACTCGATCGACTCTACTATAAGGGGGAGTATAACTGAAAACAAGGTATCTAGTGTAATGGCGGGGAGGGGGTGTAAGCGGAGAAAGAGAGAGTAAAGGATCGCGAACCCAGAACGTACAAAATTACAGGGAAATATTACAATAATAATAAGAATAATGAAAGGATAAGGAAAAGAAAAACCAAAACAACAAAAAGTACCTACCTACCAACCTCGTCGTCACTGCTCCGAGTTCTGATTACTTTTGCTATAAATATATGCGAAAGCGTATTCACAATTAAGTTCTTATTGTGACGATGACGAAGAAGAAAGGCACAAGGTATCACAATCACACCGTATATTATATCTCTTCGCGTGTTTTTTTTGCCGATGCTGGAAAATCACGATGAGAGGGGTTGAAAAAAAGAAACTTATTTTTTATTTTTCATTAATACTTGTTTAAGAATACCGAGGATTAGTCTCGTTTCGTTTTTAATATTTGATATCACTCTCTGAGCTATCATTATACTAGGTTCTTTTATAGCGCATCATCATCATCATCTCACCCTCTCTCTCTCCATTTCACTTTTATCGAGCATATTTTCACGGTAAGTAGGTAAAGTCGTCATCGTGTCGTTTTCTTCTACCAAGTAGGTAAGTATACGAAATAACGAGGAGACGCGACGCTACGAGATGCTTTTTCTAAGTTGACTTTTAATGAAAGCAACCAATCTTTAGATCGTAAAATAAACAATAAACGAACACCGCAAATTTTCCTCCTCTCGACTTACCGCAGTACGCGCGATGCCTTTCGTTGTATTTGTTCGAAGCATTCTACGCTTTAAGAATTGGGTAAATAAACGTCCCGTCAGTCCCGCCCAACTTGCCTATTCCACATCAATGGAATTCTTCGCTACGTTTTACGAATTAATTATGCGGCATTATTAAAAATTTTTCAACCAAATTTACTCGATGGGGATTACTTTTCAACAAGTATAAAATATCGAAAAGCAGCCTCGAATGAAGCACATAATTACGTTACCTACTTCTCCAATACAATGACAGGTAATTGGTGATTTTTTTGTGTGTTTTATACCGTACATGGGATGGATACGCGATGATATTACTTCGTACGAAATATTTTAATTTCGACTAATACGAATGAAAGCCTCTTTGCAAATAATAAACGAGATTTTCTTCTCGTTCCGGTCAAAATATTAAGACATTTTTTTGAGTATACCGGGTGTTTCGCATTAAACTCGCCATCCTTACATCGGTGATAAGTCAACTCATGAGGCTTACATGCAGAATGGTTAGCATATCCAAAAAATTGAAGGGGCTGAGATATGCCCCCTTTTTCTACATTGGGAGCTCTGCTATCTGAAAATTATACGATAAGGCCAGCTTGAACATTTGGCAGCTTCCTAACACAATAAAAAAATTAGAAGAAAAATGGAGACACTCATAGACCATATTTAATGTAAACTCAAAAATTCGGATATACGGTTTAAATGAATTACCTATTTGGTGAGAAAATGTCTGCCCGACCAATAATACTTATTTTATACGTATTAATATCTTATGCTTGGTTCTTTGTATTGTTGATATTAGGAATGTGCTTGATCGTTTTGCCCCAAAACTGAGATCATTGATGGATTTTTACACATGTGGAAGAGAAAAAAGGAGGCGTTCACGGAAACGCTTTTGCCCTTCCATTGCTTAAGTTCTCATCGCTATTTTAAACTGGAGAACTTTATGGAGAATGCGTTAATTTATATACAGATATCATAGTGAGAGAAAATCCAGAAGTTTTTGTTATCGATTGCAATTTCTATAAATACAGTGTAGTAAGAGAAATCCCAGCATCCTTGTACTTTTCGAGCATTTCAGCAAGTATAATAAATTAAATTGTATTGTCATTGACGCTATCGTAGATAATTACCTACCTTTAATGTTCTTCTATTCAGGATGATATAGTTCTGTCAGAAAAAGATCTGTTCATTGTGTTCAACTTCCCATCCAATCACTGGATCATGATACGTCTAGGTTTGGTAAATGAAATTGCCAATTTATGCGATACGATGGTCGATACACGAAGCGATCAAAGTCTGGAACAAATGAAGAATACTACAAATAAAGTAATTTCATTAATTATTAATGAAATTAAAACCAGAGAAGAAGAAACTTTCGAAAAATTAGATATCAGGATTGCAGTAAGTGAAGTTGATACTTGATAAATATATTATAATTAAATATCCTAATGCAACAATTCTTTTGCAGAAGTGAATTCCGCAAAAAATCGTGAAAAAAAAACAAAAACAGCAAATCTGACTTGCAATGCTGCGGCATATATGACAGGCTGAGCAGGTGGTTCAACTGGCCGGTCTCCGACGTAAACCAGCACCAACAACGAATTCTCCAAGATGCAGACTTTAGGACTCGAGCAACAAAACAATCAGCTCTGCGTATTCTTTTTAATTCACTTCAAAAGATATATTTCTACAAAATTAACGTATGTGATTTGTGTTGCAGGTAATCTGTGTGCATCTACCTGTGGCTATACTTTGGCTGCAGACAGACTGTGCAGCATCCCTCATAAGCGAGGAGGCCTAAATATAGGTTGAGATCACTGGCACAGAAAGGCGTGCGCCCCTACGCAGATGAAGGCCCCACTCTAGAAGTGAAGAAGCCTCCAAGATTGAACCCATGCTGAAGAAGGCTTCACCCCCATCACAACCCACATTCCTGCTACCCTCGAGTCTGCATCAGTAGACAACGGATCAACTAATTTCCACACTTTCTAAACTACTAGATATAAATTCAACTTGATTTCAAAATTCTACTTCTCATGTAAACCCTACGTAAACTTTAAGGGAACTAAATTGTAAACAAACGACACTTCCTTTTTTGTGTAAAAGAAATTAATCATATGAATCGACCGTTCTCGCCCAGGTCGATTATTCAGTTTACATGTAACTTTTTACGCAATACATAAAGGTAATACCCTGAATAAACCTTCTGGTACAAGGACAATATGTTTTAAGTTCTATATTAGGTTTTCCAGCGGAAATGTTGAGGAATATTAGTTGACCTTGACTCTGGATTGACTTCATGATTTCAAGTTGAAATATTACGGAAAATTATAGAAAGTTGACCTCGACCTCGAATTTATTTTATGATTTTGAATTGAAATGCGGTCATCAGTTGTCAAACAACAATTTGGCAAACTAGCTTTGCTGTTCATGAAAAATTTTAGGTAAATTATATTGAAAATTATCCTGTTTTTTTTTTTTTTTTTAGAATATGTTCCATTATTTAGGAAATCAAACTTATGCAGTTATGAAATTCTAAAGTACAAATTGTTCCAAAGTTCTAAAAATTATTCGTTCTTTAATATATACACATGATGATTACGATCCGCATGTCTTGAAACAGGTCTACAATGTCGTTGGTTCTTAATCTTATCCTTAGTTCGTACATTATACGCTCCATTTTACGCCCAGCATGCTTATCGATACTGCATCCGAAGCAAATAACGACAACGACAAGTAAAATAAATTTGCTAATAACGGAAGAAGGTTATTTTACGCAAATTTCTTTCCTAATATCTTCCGATAGATGTCTCCACAGCTATAAGGATTAGTGCACGAATTATAATATCGTCTTGTTGCTGACTCTAAGTACGTAACGAAAGTAATTTGCATATATCGTAGCGAAACAGAAGACCACATTACTTCACCAGAGAGATGAGAGCATTTTACTCGAAATGTGCAGTTGGTATATGATTTTCAAGCGTATTCGCGATTTTTGATCTCGTCAATGTGTTTGGGGGCAGTGAAAAATGCTATTTTGGGGAGGGGAGGGGGAAATTTTTACATCAATTTTATTTTCTCCGCGAATTTCCAACTGATTTTTTTTCTTACTTGGTATTAAAGTGAAGGTACCTAGGGGAATAGTTGTGGAATTTTCTTCAGATTTTTCGCACCTTTTAGTGCGACTTTGAAATAGGGTTTGAAAACTTTAAGAGGACCTGTAGGTCCCCATTTTGGAGCAGAAAACTCGAAAAATTTTTCTCGAGTTACTAGGAGTAATTTACATACTCTATATTTTTTTCAACTTTTTTTTAGTGGCGACACCCTCTACAGCCTTAAAAACTATTTTTTTTTTCGTTTTTTAAGCATCAAATTATCGATCCGAAGATAGGGGGGGTCTGGTCCTTCCAGCCCCAGCTCCAAAATTTTCTCTTCAAGTTACTCCGGCTCTGGCTTCGAAAAAATTGACCAGTGAGGAGCCGTTCTCCCCCCACTCACCGGTTCCGCTCCGGATCCCTACTCTCAACATATATAAGTGGAGGGCAAATTCTTTCACTTTCAGAAACATCATTATCATCTTATTATGATTAATATTTTCAAAATCTCGTTCAAAAAGAGAAAAAAATTCAAAGCTCGAGAGGAGGAGTTCTGGTCCCTCTAGCACCGACTCCCAAAATTTTCAGTTCAAGTTCTTCCGGCTCCAGAAAAAATCGACCTGAGGGGACCCTTTTTCCACCACCTCTAGGTCTCAGAAAAAAATATGGGAGGCGCAAAATACACTTGTAACTTGAGAAAATTTTTTCGAGTTTCCAGTTCTAAAATGAGGTCCTACAACCCCTCCCAAAGACTAAAGTTTCGAAAAATCTGACAAAATGCTACAACACTCTCCCTATAGATACCTTCACTTTCGTACCAAGTTTGAAAAAAATTGCTCAAAAATTCGCGGAGAAAAAAAATTAATATTTTACTGTGCCTGTGCCTACATAATCTCTTAAAAAATTCGAATTCTGTGACCCCATGGCCTATCGTCTTACGCACCCTACTAATCAAAAATTTTTCTCCTTCATATATCAACAGGCTATATTAATTTTCCAAGCAAAGGATGCGTTTAGAATCGAAGAATTATAAAATTTTCAAACTAACCAGTTTGAAGAACATGGTAATGATTGTTTATATGAACTGAAACCACTCTCCAACTACACGATGATCAAAATAATACCTAATACCAATCAAAATTGAAAAAACCAAACTATTCGCCAAAATTAGATAATTTCTCCAGTCAACCTGTAATCATCCTTGTACCTCGGTTCTCTACGACGAATTTTTACAGCAGCAAAAAAAATCACTGAAAAAGCCTCTGTACAATATTCGAATTGAAAGTCACGACAGATACGCGGTACGCATTATGAGTTCGGCAATATCGTAACATTTTATCTGCAGCAAAAGCAAACCCCGATTTTAAAAATGAATGCTTTGTTACCAAATCAAGGGAAGTTAAAATTCCTGCTTGTTATTGGTTTGCTCTTTTTTTTTATGCACGCACTGATTAAAGAAGGCAATTTATAGTTATTACTTTTTTATCTTTATTTTTCAGAACGATGTTTATGTATTCGCGTTACTTTTTTTTAGTTTTTTTTTTTTTTTTTTTTTTCAAAACGATTTTTTTTTTTTCCCGTTTTTTTTTTTTTGTTTTTTTTTTTTTTTTTTTTTACATCCGCGTATATATGTAAACGTTTTTGTGTAATAAAATTTTTTTCCGAGAAGATTCCACCAGATAAAAATTGTATTCCAGTTTTATTGCTAATTCGGAATTAAAATTCATAAGTTGGGAAAAATCTAAGCTGAAAATATGCAATTAGAAAAACGAGCATGGTATCATAGGTGGATACAGGGAACTGTTGGAGAAATAAATGGCTATCGAAGTATTGAATAGTAAATATTATTGGTTATTAAGAATCTGTGATGTTATCAACTACTCCTCAATTAGTTATTAATTCTTTGTTTATATCATTTGATGAATATACCGATGTACGTTCCTCTTTTGTTTACTTTTGTTCGGATGATAATTCGTTTAGGATAGGGGTGACAATTAAATGAGGTTATCTGGTCGATTGGTTGGACAGCACCCCCTCAACAAGCAGAACTGAGGAATTGGCCCATATTATAGAACATGTTCTTGAGATGGCAAAAAGTAGAACACCCGTTGACCAACCAATCTACATCAAAGATCTGTTCAATTGAGGGAGGGGAGAGACATCAACTCTTCCAATGTTGAACTGGTAGCCTACCAAAAGCTTTTAAAAATTTATTAAGTGATAACTTATATGATTAAAAATATTTCAATACCATCAAAAATGCCCTTGAATGCTCATTTCCTGACCATTTATTCTTAATATTTCGTAAAATCTTTGCCTTCGTTTCGCTCGAGTCATGCTTTATACTTTCTCTAGATTTTTTGAATGGTTACAGTAAATTTCCTCAGTCCTATCACTCTATGGCCTAAAGGGAAGTGAAATCAACAAGTCCTTCTAAAATTTCGAACCCATTTCCACCCATGCATGGTACACCTAAGGAAACGTATCATGTTTTGAAAACAATAGGAGTACAGCATAGTCATTACAAATCAATTCTAATTCGGTGGAACAAAATTTGAATTTTGAGAAATCAACAAACGACGAAACTTGATCAGCTTCGACGAATCAAAATGGAAATCAATTCCGATATTCATAAACCTGACGTCGATCATAGCCATGTAAGATAGGGTGAACTTGTCCTTGGCAGAGATTTTCAAACTATCTGCGGTTGGAGCCCCAGGAAAAAAATAATTTCCCCAAAAATGTTGAAATTACTCCATAATAGCTGGAAATCAACTTGGGCAGCTGAAAATTTATATGTATTTTTTCAACAATTGATGACTTGAAAAATATCTAAAAATACTCTTCTGCAGCTATCGTCTCATCTGGAATTCCGTGGAAGTTTCGTGATCTTTTAGATGGGTCTTCAACATACGTTACACAAATTTTCAACTTCCTGAACTTATTTCCAGCTTTTGTGGAAAAATTTCAAAATCGTGGAGAGAAATAATTTTTCTTTAGGAGTTCCAGATCGGCCAGAAAAACCCAAAAATGGATTTTATAGGTTATAATTAGACACGCATTAAATTTACGACTCCATCAACTTGAATGGTATCTGTTCTTTGAAATGATAGTTTTTCAGGCATAAATCAACAATAAAATTTTTTTAATTTTTTAAATTCCTTGAAAATCGAAAACTCAATTTCGGTGACTTAAAACTTCAGTTACATAGGTTTTTCAACATACTTGGTTTCGTCCTAATTTGATACAAGTCAGTGCAAAAAGGTTCCGGTCCATATAGGTGTTAAATTATCAACTTTTCACCATAACGTTGTCCAATTTAGCTACCAAGTACTTGTACAGCTTCTGAAAAAAAAAAAAAAAGGTAAAACATTATCGAGTTATCATCGATTTACATAATCTCGAATACGATAACTAATTCGATCAGCACGTAAAAGTACAACATTTACAATGTAGAATTTATAGTTATTTATCGGACCCCCCCCCCCCCCCCCCCCCCCCC
>FIZR01013132.1:0-63973 GCA_900060175.1 Ferrisia virgata
TTGCAAAATTTATTACCTAAAATGAAAAATTAAATTTTCCATACAGCAGCAATGAATCTGCAGATAGGTAGGCAATCATCGTAACGCACATGTACAAGGTCTGGTGTACCACCCCTATTACTATTATCGTCCGCTCCCGAAACACCCTGTATAAACAAAGCCAACTAAGATTTAAAAACCACACTTACTCGTGATAAATGAAGATTGATAGTAGATATACAAATTTAACATTAGAAAAACCGAACAGCTATGTGGCATGTAGATCAGTAATTACTGCTTGGTAACGATTGACTTTTTGTACGTTGTAAGGCCTGATCTTATGAGAAGGGATATTAGCCAGAGGTACCAAAGAGTGGAACCAAGTTTACAATTGTAGATGCACATATTGGCTTAAGATTTTATTACATATAGACAGTGGAATTTGACCTCCACATATCTTCCAAGGGTACAATTAAAAGAGAATATCTCAAGGTCAGCCAATCGACATCTAGATACATGTCGAGGAAAAACATATAAAAAGGTGTCTCAAGATCACCCGATTGACCTCTAAACACATATCAAGGATGAACATAATAAGGGGTGTTTCAAGGTCAAATATATCTCTCTTGCACCTTTCAAGTCGCTTTATGTGGAATAGCGACTTGTGCTGGCAAATACCTCATTTCAACAACTTAACCGTAGACTATATGCGTAGAAGTCTTATGATAGTCACACTTGTAATCAAATTGACTACATTCTTATCCAGGAAAGATGGAAATCATCGATCATAAGAGTCATCAGGTCATCAGCTTCTGGTGGTAGTAGTACGGCTGAAAATTTGCGTGAACTAGCCAAAAAGAAAGCATGTACTTTTTCAACATTGCTGATTTGAAGAAGGTGGGTACTAGTACAAAGATCACGTGTTCGGATACAAATGACCCAAACATCATGTGGAAAGACAGTAAAACTGTGATTACTCGAGCTTGTGAGTCAGTTATTATGGAAAGAGAACGCTTTTCAGAAAAAAACAGCCCTGGGTAACAGAGGACACTCTATCGATTATAGAGGAGCGTAGGCAAGCCAGATGTCGTGACAACAAAGAAGTCTAAAGACTACTGAACATATCAGTTCTACAGTGTTGATGTAGAGACAGAGAAGCCTACCTCAACCAGTCTTACAATGAAATACAGGAATACGCAGACTGTAATAGAACCTCTGTTCGCTAGAGATTTTAAACCTAGAACTCTTGAAATCAAGGAGAATGACAGCACAGTTGTGTGGGACTCTAAAGGAATCCTGGATAGCTGGAAAACATATTGAGAGCGACTGTGCCTGGAGAGGGGTAGTAATAATAAAATTCGTTTCGGGGTCTTGGAAAAACATTAAGGCCATTTTTGAGTAGGTCAGATGTTTGTTTTTATTTGAACCCCCCTTCCCCGCAATGAATAAAATCATGTACTCGGTTCAACATCAATCAAAATAGCTTAAAATTGTCCAATAGGCTTACATTGACGACAGATTAGATATATTTGAAAGAGGAAATTTGAGGGAGGGATTATTGAGAGGCAAAAATCGAAGAAATTGTTTGTTTTTGGACCAAGTGATAGAAAACCAAAAGTTTTGTAATATATCCAAAAATCAACCTCCTAGATCAATTAGAAAAGAAGATATGAGGTTTTTCCCTGCTTTGAACTTGAAAATAGTCTGTTCCTCTCCTATTTCCTTTTTAAATTGGGATAAGAAGTTGATATTATAGGTTTTTCAGTTTGGGTTTTTGGACAGGTTTTCTAATGCTTTGAGTTTATTCCTCGCATAACTCCCCTCCAAATTGAGTAAAGAAGTTGAAATTTGATATGTAGATTTAGTATAGGTCCTAGATGTGGCTTTTGGAGGTTTCAACCTTTCAACCTCATTGCACCCCCTCATAGCCCCAAAAATGTAGTTTTTGGCCGGTTTTTCTTATTTTTTGAGCTTGTTCTTCGCATAACTCCTCTCCAACTTCATTCAGGCGGTTAAAATTAATATACAGGATTTCCAAGTATTGAAATTTTAAATTTTTCAAAAGGAACCAATTCAACATTTGACATTTCGTGAGGCTTAATAATGTTTTAGCCTATAATTTATTCTTTCTTGGTCCCTATTAATCGTATAATGTATACAAGTAGTTCTCGAGTGTTTCAACATTCGTCTAGTTATCACAGAATTGTCGCAATCCTAAACTATCCCTTTCATAATACAGGTTCTTACGCTTACTTCCCCCTTTAAATTTATTCCACCAATATTTTTTCCAATACTTTCGTTCGTGTACCTACTAAAGTACCTAAATGTTGAAACGCACGCATCTATTACGTACATAGTGTGTGAATTATTATCCCGAATCCGGAGTAAGATGTTAATTTATCAATTTTACCAACTTCCTATAATGCTACTCTCGTTGTCGACAGTTTGTACCGAGAGAAGCAGCCGGAAAGAGTCTGTAGACAATGGTTGAAGCGATGAACATTTTGTACTGTTGTATATTATGTTACGAGCTCTTGAAAAATCTTATACGTAACTCCCTCGGGATTCGCGTTAATTGAAAAACGTTGTTCTATTTGTTTAGTTATAAATTTAATTTTAATTTTAGTATTTTAAACGGTTTTTGAACGGAAAAAAAAAATAGATGGTATAGGAAACTTCATTTGAAATTGGACGCTTGAGTGCAATATAATTAACGGATGTGGAGTAATGTTCGAGTCGAGTATTGTGTATTTTTGGAAATTCACTTTCGAAATTCTTATCGAATAAGTAATAGGTATGCTTTGCTTATAAATATAGCTATGATTTAGTCGTGTGTGAGAAAAATTCAAGAGATTGTCGTTTGTATGTAGTTGATACGTATGTGTATTAATTATAAATTTTATTATCAAAATTTTTATTGCAAAATATTTAAAATTCATATCATTTGTTGGGAAATGACATTTAAGTGTTGTCGCAAGGTTTTTATTCTATTTTTAGTTTAAAAAATACGTTTCGCTGTTCTACGTATTTATCGAAGGCTCGAATATTGAAACTAAGATAGCCGCTTGTCGTAGTATACGAACGAAAATAGTATCAAATGCATATCTACTTATGTTTTATGTACAAATCTTATGCACAATATTTATTCGTACACGATCCTCCGAACAGTACATACAGAATTGAGTTTGGTAATAATTTCAATAAACGAAATTCGTCATTATGCTATAATAATAATAATACCCTTTTTTGACGTCTTCGAACCGAAAGCCATCTAACAAACGTACTATATTTAACCATTGCATAATTAATGACTGCTATGCGCGTATATAGATAGTCAAATACCCTTCTTAGCCCTTTGACGTATTTTATCCGTGTTTTTATTTCCACGTTACCCCCCTCCCCTCCCTTTAATTGCACAATTAGCAGAATAAAAGATGTTCTTTACAAATAAACCGCGTATGGTATATTCGCATAATACAAGCCGTAGTCGGATTTCTTTTTTCTGGTTTCATTTGTTTGTTGTGTAAAGCTAAACAATCGTGTTTGTTTATAATTAATTTGTTTGTTGTTGTTGTTGCTGCTTTTTTTCTTCTTTCTTTTTTCAATTCGTCGCCGGTGGTATGGCGTATTGAAAAGAAAAAGAAAAATGAGCGAAATAAAAAGCGAGAATAAAATTAGGTAAAATTCCGCAGACGTGAAGATACGCCTGCTCGATCGGCCCCCAAAACAAACGCGGCGAGCTTTTACGAAAATAAATCGTTTCGGCGAAGTTTATTAATGAGAAGAAGTATGTTGAATGAAAACAATCTAAATGTACGTTCGCGTTCGGCGAAATGGAATAATGGGAAAAAAGCGCAGCCAAAAAAATAGGTAAAAACGGACGCAATATGGGTCCTTTTTGCTAAATCCACTCATAAATCGTTAAATTGCTCATTTTACAAACCACAGATTAATTGAATCATAAAGATAAGTTTTAAACTCGGTTTAAATTTATTTGAAAATGGCTAACATAGGCTTTTGCAAAATCCTACCCACTCGTTAAGCTGTGTTAAATGATTTTCTCTTTTGAAATCCTTGTATTTACGTTATGATAATCCGTTTGCTGTTCTTTTTACGAGCACCTAGTAGCGTTCGTTTTTGGTCTCGGTGTTCTTACGTAAGTACTTACTTACATTGCGATGGATTTTTCTGTTTTGCTTTTTTTTTAATAAATTTTTTTTCGTTATTTGCTGTTTACTTGTTGTTGTGGGCGAAATAAGTACACACTCGTATGGATACGGGGTGGTAAAAAATTGACGCGACGAGAAGTTATACATGAGGTTGGCTGTGTGGAGGAGAGGCACATTGGAGAGCGACCACGTTGAAATTATATCCGTAGAGTATGATATCGCGTTAGAAGCACGCGCTCTTCTATGTATCAACAGTCAAAATAAAATCACGTTTTCTTGAAAATCGCGTCGTTTCCCGTTTTCGCATTTATTTCGACTAATTTAATAAATCTTAATCCTGGGAGATGCGTATACTAGTTAGTTTTACAAACTCGGTAACAACGTTTACTTTAACATTATCAACGATACGCGGAGAATTAATACAACAATCTCGTTGTTAAAGGCTGAGCCTTCGTTACCCTCAAGAGACAATATCTAAAAACATACAATCAGATAGATCTAACCATGTACGTATGTATGTATGTATGTATGTGTGTGTGTGTGTGTGTGCGCGTGTATTATGTATGTATATGCTGTTTTGAACGTGGACTTCTGGCTGTATGTATGTGTACTATGTAGATGTGCTGCTATACATTGTACTACAGCCCTTATGTAAACTTTGTTCTAGATTTTGTATTGTTGCTGTGTATATGTATGTAATGTACGTATGTCCCGATGCCCTATGTATAAATGTACCTTACTTACCCCCCCAATGTAGGTATATTGTGTCTGTGTATACACCGGCGCGGCGCTACATAATCCTAATGGACTATCGTTGTTTCCCCTAGCAATTTAAATTTTGGAAAATGGAAGTCATATTGCGTTACACTGTACAGCAGATAATACCAAACCGAACACCTATTTACTATCGATAATCAAACCTCTGAAAACTATAATATAGCTACAGCTAGTTATATACGAAACGGATCATCTGATACGGAAGTTTGTCAAAACCTGACAACATTAATAATATTTATCTATAAATCTGATGTTATATGTATTACCTTATTATTTCTTTTTTTTTTTTTTTTTTTTTTTTTTTTTTTTTTTTTTTTTTTTTTTTTGATGTGTAGGGTCTCCTCTCTTATCGTTGCCAATTCGCTCTCATTTTTATAAATACGCTAATTCATCTTCGTTTCCTGATGCACGTATTTCTTTTTTCCAGCTTGTGTACTCGATATATAGTTACAGTTATTTTGGTGGGGTGGTGAAAGCCGAAAAAGAGAAAATATTAGCGTACCCTCGATGATTTCTTTATCCTGATGCAAAAATTAATATATTTCTGTACGTAGGAAATGATTTACATATTGTAACTTCGTCGCGTTACTATTTCATACTCGTAGTTTTACACAATTTGGTCGGGTAAAATGGTTGAGTAAATATTTGAAAAAATTTCAAGAAGCCGACTTGTTTGTTATTGTTACTTTAGCGTGGTTTTAAATTAAAGATCAAACATTGGTGCGAGTTTCACTAGGTTTACCGTATTAATGACCCGAGTTGTTTTTCATAGATCGGAATGAAGAGTTTTTTGAACGATTCGGTAGTGGAAGAAAATGCTCGATAAAGGTTACACAGGGTTGTTTAGATTTTGAGTTTTTGTGGAAAAGTGTGTTGTAAATGTAGCGAGAATGTGAGTTGGCGATTCAGTTATTCTGAGAAATTTGATTAAGCTGTTTTATCTGTATCCGGTGGATCGAATGATCGGCTTATTGGTATGTTATTTTTATAATCATTTTAGTCCTCTTGTATACATCTCAGTGTAATATACGTTTATACTTGCGATCTATTTTTAATTGATTTATAACAGGTTATGGGCCCAGCCTTGAGCCGTTCAGTTCGAAATTTTGATTTATTTTTTGAATGGGCCAAAAGTGAGCCATAAATTTTTGAATTTCGTAATAATTAGCCAAAAGTGTGCTTAGCTGTGTTGAGTGGGTCGCGAAGATTTGAGTCGTATTTTGCCGTTTGCCAGAAATGAAATTGAAAAGTGAAAATTTCGTATGCAAATGTATATGAAGAAAAAAGGATGGTTATCGTTAATTGAGCAGCCAATTCTAGCTAAGAAAAATTAGGATAATAATTGAAAATTCAAAAGATATCGATAGCATGGAATTCATCTCCAGTAAAATTTCTGGTAGATATTTGTATTTGGTAACCATAACCAATAAAGCTCATGCCGAAGAATGTGGGATGCTGTTTTGGAAAGTTTTGACGCTGTCAAGCACGATGTTAGAAGTAAATTATTTACAATGAAATATCAGAGTGTCAAAAATCAGTGAATTTTTGATTACATCATGGAATTTTGAAATTTGACAGAAAAACTTCAAAGAGGTAGTGATGTCATGTCAGATCAATCAAGTATTACGCAGTCGCTGAAATCGTTCCCAATCGAATTTTTGTCAATTAAAACTTCACTGAAAAGTCATATACGTACTTTAATTTGGGAACAAGTTACTTCAAAGTTGGTGCTGCATGGAAAAAAGTTGAATGCTGGGAAATAAAAATCCAGAAATGATGAAGGAAATACAAGAGCGTGTCTGGCTGGTGTACAACATTACAAGAAACATTTTCGTGGGAAATTTTCTCAAAATAATTTAAATCGAGTTTTCAAAATCAAGGTCAAATATTGTGTACTATGGTACCTATCACAGGGACGTTGCTTGGGAGGGGGCGTTACCCCCTAGCGAGTCAGGAAAGTTGGTAAAAAAAAATGTTAATTGTGAAAAGTTGACAAAAAATTGGTTGAGATCAAAAAATAAAAATTTTACTAACTGCACGAACTTACCAACATGAATTTAAAACTCCTAAAAACACAATTAGTGCCAAAACCCCCAATTTATTCAAAACTTTAGCTTCGCTCGGGCACTTTTATGTCTGTCATTTATTTCGTTTTGTTAAACTTGTCAAAAACTTCTAAAAATGCAATTTTAATGCTAAGGATCTAATTTTTTCAAAATTGTGTCCTCATTTCGCTCGGGCATAAACATATTTATTATTGATTTTAATTTTGTGAACTTGAACCCCGAAAACAGTGTTATTTACACAATAAAAACCATATATTTCACTTTGCAAAAAAAGTTGGAAAAGTTGTTAAAATTTGTAAATTTTAGTTGGCAATTTTTTCATTTTCACCCCCTCCCCCCTTGAAATTAGCTTCGATATGTCCCTCATCTATCAAGATCCAAGTATGCATTTTTAAAACTCGATTGATCACCAGGTCGCCAAATTTTCAAAACCTAAGAGAATTTTCCTACCTTAAAAAAGATTTAAATGAATTATTACTTCCATGTTATACTATGTTGTGTACCTATACAGTGGCGTGAAAGCGGTGAAGAGGGAGAAGACCAAACATCCCCACTCCGAGAGCGATTTTTTAACGTAAAAATTCATTTATACACACGAAAAAACAGTAGGATACAGCATAGTGATTAGAAATACGTCAAAATACTCATTTTTCAACCCCTGACCCCTTAAATAATGCAAAATTTTCGGCATCGCTTCGCTCGGGCTGTATTACACCCCCCCCCCCCCCCCCCCCCCCCCCGCGCCTCAAGTCAACTGTTGCTACACCGCTGTAGTGTCTATAGGCATATATGTTTGAAACCAATTTTCACCATTTTCATTTTGTCAATATTTAACCTCATTTCATAATTTTACAAAACGTAAATTTTCTAGATGGATGAGTAAATTACTTTGATAGAAAAACTCTGTATCTGTCTATTAAATTCAGAATTTGAGTCTACCCAGATCCACTTCCTGGAATTTCGTCATTGGACTCGGGTAATTCTAAAATATTGACATCGTCGACCCCGATAATGGATACCTATAGTTATCGATATTCGTGATAAATTTTCTGAATTTTAGAGATGTGTCGGCTCACTAATTTTTTTAAATTTTCGTACGTAATCGTTTTATTTTTCTAACAAAATTTTAGGGCTGAAAAACACACACACACCTTTTTTTCCTCTCATCTAATTTCCACACGTGGAGAAAAATTCAAATTTTACTATGAAACTAACAGAGGACGATGGGTCCATTTAAGACATGATTTTTTTCAACATTCTTCATACCGTTGAAGGGCAGAAATTGGCAAAAGAAATTTTAAAATCGTCACAGCTACAAACCTAAAAAGGCTGCGTTTAGTGATCTTTTGAGAAAAATTGTAAAAAAAAAAACAAACAAAAAAATGGTCTTTTTTTATTGTTTTATAACTCTTGTTTGAATATTTTTCTCATATGGATGTCATTTGAAAATTTAGTCTCACTGTAATAAAATTTAAACCCTGGCTGTCTTCTCTTCTGCCTTAGTGAGGTAAAATATTTACGGATTTTATAAAAGTTCGAGAATATTGAAAAATATGTTTTACAATACCTGTTGTATATGTATTAAATTTTCCCTTCTTACGAATTTTGATCTGGCAGAAATTTAAAAAGTGTGTGCTAACAGCAAATACTGAATATGATGGTCATTTGAACTCATATGAAGTCCATTCCCGTTATCAAATTTTTGTACACGGTGTTCCGCTTTTTTTTTATGGCAAATAAGCCTAGTATAATATTATATAAATTTTAGTACCCCATTTTTTAATGTTTAATTGTTTTTTTTTTGTTTCTGTTTTTAGGTAAGAAAAAATTTTACACATTCAATTACGTTATACGTATGTTTACATTGAAATAAGATATTCAGAAATTGTCTGAGAATTCACAAGTTTACGTTAGGTGAGTTGTTTCTACTTATTTTATTTGACGAGGTCGCGACGAATTTCTGAAAAGACAATCTTCATCAACTCCCGTAATGAATGTAATCAACGATGTAAGATGTAGAAGATATAATAGAAGCTAGAAGTTCGTACATACGAGTATGCAATCCCTTGTCTCAGGAGAAATAATGTATAACCACGCATCAAAGACGAATGATAGAAAAGAGTCGAGTACCTATGTTGAATTGTTGATGTCTGAGAAAATTAGTTAGCTACCTGTACTCCGTACTCGTAAATAACGTTAAATAAGTATGAAGACGCGATACCAGACTCCTTTACGCGTAGATAGAGGTATCTACCTACCTACCTACCTACCTATATCACGTTAGCTCCGTTCATCGCTTCATTATCTTGCCAAAACTTAATCTTCACGATTATATTAATCTATTTCAAACAAATTATGTTAGTTTCGAAAAAAAGGACGCAAAATGATTGTAGATATAGGTACCTATCAAATCGTATGTGAAGTTTTTTCGCTGGAATATTTTTTGAGATTAATTAATTATCTAGCCGAAACCCCCATCGGTTAGTTGGTTACCCAAGATAGGCTAGATACTTCTAAAAATCAGCAGGAAGTACCGCGGCAGGGATTAATCCATTTGTAGGATGTACTCGTGGGTTTAGATAGACCTCCGAGGGAAGACAATAGTTCCGCGTGTTGGCCCAGGTTGGGAACCCGTACCATATTCTTGTTTACTTATGGTGTATACCGACTGAGCGGAGCATGTTTAAAGTTTGAAGAACCATTTAAAACCTTATTGTGCGGTTTTCATGTAATACTACGTTGTAGGCACGTACGTATTGTGATGCTGAGCTAGGTATCTCTCTATCTATATCTGTATACGTATTGTAAAGCTGCGCGAGATGATATACCTTGTTATATGAGTACGAGCAGTCGTAGAAATAAAAAATTCGTTTCGATAATTAATTATGTGCGAGATTGGATTTTTTAAAAAACTAGTATACATGTAAATGTAGATTTGGATTTTTGATACATTGACCATATGACGATAAGGCATCGAATTGAGGAACTCAATTTTTTTTACAGTATATTTACTGATTGGGTTGTTTTTATTTTGTGCGTTGCGTTGTTTCAAGTGTTTGAGAGCTCTCGATGGCCAGATGATGGATGACTCCTTTTCGTAGATATTTTGCCTAATCGTCTAGTTCATTTTTTAGTAGGCCATTTAGGCATCAATTTGGTCACAATTCTAATCTGGTCTCTGGTATAGGTTTCTGTTTCCAGCTGATGTGTCGAGTGATTTCAGATCTTGTAGAAAAATGATAACTTTACTCTTTCGATAAAAAAATTTCACCGTTTTAAGTGAAGGGGGGGGGGGGGGGGGGGGTAGAGGAGTCGAATCGAAAAAATAAACCGATATTCAAGCTCAACCTCTTCGAATTGACAGGAATCGATAGTTAGAATTTTGACTGAAATTGAGGACTCTTTTGCTCGCTAAAGTGTGTTGAGATCCAAATTTGAAAATTGATGGGCTAAATAAATATATATCATACATACCTAATTTCGAGTTCCCAGCTCATTTTGGAGGGGGGTTATGTGAGGAACAAATTCAAAAACCTCAAAAAATGAGAAAACCTGATTAAAAACCCACTTTTTTGGGGCTGTGAGGAGGTACGATGGAGCTAATAAGTTGGTGCCCCCAAAAGGCACACATCTAGGGCCCCAACCGAATGTACATACCAAATTTAAACTTCCCAGACCAATTTGGTGAGGAGATGGGGAGGAATAGCCCTTTTTCAGGATCAAAAAGGAGGAAAGCCCCATATCCCCTTCTAATTGACCTAAGAAGTTGATTTTTGGATATGTTATACAACTGTTAGTTCTCTATTAATTGGCTCTAAAAAGGGCAATTTTTGCGTTTTTGGCTCCTGAGTACCTTCTCCTCCAAAACGGAGTAAAACTGAATTTTGACCCAAGGTCATTCCCACTTATATGATCGGTATGGAGCAGAGTAAATAATTTTAATGTTCGTGCGAAAAAAAATAAATAAAAAAATAAAAATAAAAATGAATATCGGACATGGCTAAAAATCGTCCTAATGGTTTTTTAGGGCCCCAAAACGGATTTTGTTGATATTCCCTCCCTTATCTGTCGTTGGTCGATTTTCCATTGACAATGTGACGTATAAAATCAGGCTAAAAAGTGTCTTCACGGTGATTTTTTCTCAGATTTCTAAATGCCATCATTGAACTATTGTGCTTTCGTGAAAATTTGAGCTTTCATCTCGATAGTTCAACTTGAAGTTTTCAAAATTTTGCTCATCATCGATTTTGAAATATGAGTCTTTAAAATTGAGCAGTTCAACAAAATCCTCTGTAAAGTTATTTAGCCAAAAATAATGGTAAAACACTGAGATAAACTCGCCAAAAAACGTTATTTAGATTGTTCTAGCGTGGAATGAGTCTACAATAAGAAAAAAAAATTTGTAGTAGGACGAACGCTTCATAAAGTTTGAAACATTGGTAATTTCGCAGAAATAAAAGTGAAATCATTAAGAAATCAAAAATAATAAAAAACTGTTGGTGAACCGTACCCTGATCTGAATGGACTCAACCATTTACCTCACAAATTAAAATAATTAAATAAAAAAAAAAGAAATGTGTACTGATCCCTATAGGAACCCAATTTCCTCCTTTTCTTAAAGTAGGAATTAAAAAAAATTTACTGCTGCTGAATCACCAAAAATTGGAGAGAATATGGCGGTGATAAGAATAAAAATCGGCTTAAAAGCTACATTTACGGAATTGAGGGGGTACAGTGAGGATGAAAAGTTCACACCTCCAAGAGGCACGAGGAACTAACTCAAAATTGATGAAAACTCCTTCAAAAAACCACATTTTTGACATTGTGAGGAGGTGCAATGGGTCTGAAAAATTAAAACCCTCAAAGCGCACATATATTGCTTCTATTAAGTATACATATCAAATTTCAACGTTCTAGCTCAATTTGGAGGCGAGACAAGGGAGGAACAGCTCTTTTTCAAAGTCAAAAAGGGGAAAATCTTCATAGCTTCCCTTCTAATCAAGCTAGAAAGCTGATTTTTGGATATGTTGTGCAACTTTGAATTGTCTATCGACTGGCTTGAAGAAGAACAATTTTCGCGGTGTTAGCTTTTCAGTACTCCCTCCCCCAAATTTGGGTAGAACTGAATTTTGACCCGAAGTCAATCCCGCCCCAAGATATCAAATTAGCCGACAATCTACGCCTATTTCCCAAATTTGATAGATTTTGGTCGGTATCGAACTGAGAAAACGATTTTTAGTTGGAAGAAATAATAGTAATAATTATCTTCCATGACCAAAAATGGCCGTAATGGTCTTGTAGGACCCTAAAATGGATTTTATTGGTATTCCCCTCCCCCCTTCATTGGGAATAGGTCAATAGACCTTCATAATGTGGTTTTCATTGATAATATGACATGGAAAATCAGGCTAAAAACGAAGTGTATTTTGCCTAGCAAAAACTACAAAGTTTCACGTAAAAATAAAATTTTCAAAAATCTAATTTCTGCGGTGAGTTGAACTCAATACAAGGTAAACCACTCACGCTCGCTAGATCCGATTTGAACGAAATTTCGATAGGTGGGTGAAAAGAGGATATTATTTTCAGCTGCTGAAGTTGAGTTGTGCCTTTTCAGGGCAAGAAATTCAAAGCACAAAATTATGGTTATTTAAAAAAAAATAAAAAACATAAAAAAACTAATTTTGAAATTCTTGACAATTAATACAAAAGTAGCATTTTGGGACCTTTAGTCAGATTTCGAATTTTCTTTAAACTTTTAAAAGTGCACCAAAAGTGTCATAATTAACTTTGCCAGCTGAAAATTTATTGGTAATAACAAACTGTAAATATACTAAAAATCAACTACTTGGCTTTTCTCTAATTTTTGAAATTTTGAAAATTTTAATGATTTTTTAATGGGTGAAAAACACATATTATACTCGCTAGTTCGGATCCTATAAAAAACCTAATTGATAGATTCAGTAGGTATGCCATTTGTATGGCTTTAATCAAACTTTCAGGTACTGAAGTAGATTAGTTTGGACAAAAATAATTTAATATGAATCTTGACGGGGGGGGGGGGATAGATATCGGTTGGTGATTTATTCCTCCCTATATTTTTATGTTCGTAAGTCTCAAAATTTTAATTTTTTTTTTTCAGAAAAAATTACCATAAATTTTTGAACTTTGAAACATTCCCAAAGGAACCCAAATCAACTTCGGTAGCTTATAATTTAATTACTTATATACGATAGTTTCTTGATACGCTCTTTCCATCTAGTTAATTTTCATTCAAATTGGAGCCTACGAGTTCGAGTAGTTCTTTTGTTAGGTTCTAGGTTGGTCCGGTATCTTATTTTTTAAAACACTTACGTAAGTTTCTCAAGTGAAATCGCATTGTGTAACAAGAGAAAAATTATGAATTTTACTAATTTTAGCATAACTTTAGGCATGAGTTTTAAATCACCTTTTGCATTTCAAAAAAAAATTCATCCATTCCGTGTATTTACTGTTTCAACCAATGTAGTTGAAAAAATTGAACCCATATAGATAATGAATTTTGAAAATTGTATCTGAAAAAATGTCTACCTTAGATAAAAATATTATAAATTGAAATGGCAAATGAGCTATCTGTATCTATATACAAAAAAAAAAACCATTTTTTTCACCGCGCTTATCAAATTAATTAAGGCGAAAAAAAACGGGAAATTTTAATTTAAAAAAAAATAATAAGCTGAAAAACATACACATACGTTACACCAACTCTATATAATATTATTAAAGCAATACATGGTGGTATGATATCAATTTTATCAACACAGAGGGTACATGGAGACATATGCTTTACTGAGTTTTTTTTTTTTTTTTTTCACCCTAACGAAGGGATGTTAATCCTAAAAGTATCCACACTTGAGCTTTTATGTGGTATGAATTACAAATTTATATTTCTACGTCGCAACTTTTATTTTATATATATATATTTTTTTGCGAAATAATTTTCGTTGCTTGTTTTGGGTTACTTTATCCTACATGTGGTGACTCTGCGTATACTGCGTACTGCGTAGCTCGTGCTGTACTTAAAAGTTAAGAGACTTTTTTCATCCATCTGTGGGAATTCGCACATTTTATATAAATTCGTACTCAAACGAATTCTTCGTTCTATTTACGTTCGAACTTCTAAGAGATCGAAATATTTATATATTTTAAAAATACTATGGTAAATGTACCTATGCTGTGCAATACACGTTGCTGCTGCGTAGGATCAATGTTTCCGAGTAATCATCTCAATTAATCATGGGTAAACCGCAAGCTTATAGATTTTGAAGAAAGCAAAACGTATCGCTAAATTTCAAGTATCGTTTTACAATTGTTTGTACGTACGTATAATTAATTCGAAACCAGAATTTTGACGTAGATACGTATATTTTGTGGGTTTTATATTCACTTTTACCATACCGTACACGTCGCGATGATTTTGTTTTTGCGGTATTTGGTTTAGTTGGCTTCCGGTGTAATATCGTTCTCTCGTATATAACAGGTTAAATGTTTTATATGCATCTTGGATGAAAAATACGTATTTGAAAAAAAAAAAAAAAAAGAAAAAAATCTGTATTAAATTTGACGTAGGCTATACCTGAAATACGATGAATAAGTACACATAACATTTATCGTTTTTAATTCAAAATGGTATAGGATAGGTACCTATAAAAGGTTTTATACGGTTTTCTTTTCAATACTACACCTTATAGGTGGCTAGATATATACGTACTTGACGTATTGCATTTTGTTTTACAAACCAGCTTCGCTTCGAGTTTATGTTAAATGGCGAAGTTGCGAACGCAAAACTTGAAAAGGTTTCGGCGTCTGTGAAATAATTCCAAGTTTGTGATTGTTGCGCCGGAAATCCGGCACCGCTCCTCAGGTAATTCGATAATGACTTAAAAAATAAAATATCAGCTTTCAAGTATTATATATATATGTAGGTACATGTTAAGGGGAACATAGGTCTATATTTTCATCGGTAATTTGTACATAGTATAATACGTATATATATACATACCTAGGCCTTTGTACCTTATAACCTGCAGCCAAGCATATAATTGCTTTGTGTAAATTATGCGGTAATGATAGAAAGCTAGTAATTATCCTCCCCTGACTTTAGAAATCGATTACCGCGAGCCGAGCATTTATCGTATCCAAATGCGAGAAACATTTCAATTGGGTTAATAGTTTTAATTTTAATTTTATTTTTTTATTTCCCCAATAATAGCGGGTAATTTTTATGAATGGTTGATAAATATTTAATATACAGAGACGAAAATTTTATGTACGTATAACTATCTAGGTCTTTTGTATTGAAACGATTCTTGACCGAATTTCTTGTAACTAAGGTATAATTGTGATACATATACTTACGTGTAATTTGTACCTACCTATCTACCTATCTACCTACTTACTTACCTACCTACCTACCTACCTACCTTACTTACCTACGTATAGGTCTAGGTACTTGTGAAATACACACGATATAGATACGTATAGACGAGAAGCTCATTTGAAATTTACTTCAGGAAATTGTAGGTGTTGGCAAAGTGTAAACTAATGTAAATTTGATAATGTACTAGATTATACGAATCTAATTTTCACCTACCATCTTTCATTATTTCTCGAACAGTTTGCAATTTGTTTCGGCGAAATGGGACAGAATTTCGTAAAATTTTCCTCAACAAGGAACGAACGTGTGTATCATCTGCCGTTTATCTCGTTTTAATTCTCATCACATTTTCTTGCTTTGATTTTGTTATACTTAGCTTTTGCCTATATATACATATACACGCTTCGCCTGTTTGCGTATTCAATACGATGCTTGTTTATTACACGGACGCGGTGACGAGACGGTATATGATTTGTTTATAAGTTTTTAATATAAGATACGAATTTTCTATTTCGATCCGAATATTATATACCTCGTACCTACCTACCTACAGCTGATGGAAAAAAATATGTGTGATGCGTGTCCGACGATAAGTTTTAGTTTTTTTCAATTTTATACCATAAAAATATATGGTAGTAGGTATGTGTATTTGGAGGCACGATAAATAGCGTGACGTGCATGATTTTTTGCACCCTTTTACATATACCTATAGACCTGCCTACCTAAAGATTTATCAGCAAGTTTTTAACCCGGTTAGGTTTTTTTTTTTTTTTTGGTTTTTTGTTTTTAAAGATCAAATGGAAATATTTCAATTTAGTTCAAAAGAATGACTTTGAAATTTAAACCTAATTTAGATAGGCAATTTATTTCGGTATTTTGTTTTTTATTTATTTGTTTGTTCTGATTTTTTTTTTTTTTTTTTTTGGTCGGCTAATTTAAGTATATAGGATATCTGTGAAATAATCTGAGGTGAACTCGTTCGTTGGTAATTGTCTCGAGGAATATTTTACTTTTTATTAACGCTTGATTGAAGCTATTTCACAAAAGGAAAATAAAATTCTCGGAATATTAACCAACTTACAAATACACATATACGTGCTGTGCATGTAACCCTTTGATTTTTAAATTTTTCGTACGCTTTCATTTTGAACTACAATATACATACGTACGAGTAAACAGATGATGGAGAGTTACCAAATGTTGCTCACTATTAGCCTTTCTGCACAGCTTGAAATTGGTCAGAATTCGTTACGTAAATCTAATGGGAATGGGAGCTGGTTAAATGTGGGGAGCTTTCTTGCCTGTATCAAATAAGGGTTTGTTTCTTATTATGTATCTACTCTATATACTGCGTGCATTAATCGGACGATATTAAAAATCACGTGTTTGCAAAAGTCAAAATCGTATTTCAATTTGATTTGCGGTACACGATGATGACACATGTGGTACGCTAAGGGTTGTACTGATGATTCGTTATTGTACGATCTGATACTAGAAAAATGTTATCATTTTTGTTTGGAATCTGTCGGATCGTTGATTTATTGGTTTTAAAATTTTTATTCGATTAACTGAGTATTTTTTGAAATGCTCGAATTTACCTGTAAATAATGGGAAATGATTGAACGTTTTAACTGAAATAAAAACGCAATTTAAGATAATAAATGTTATTTTGTTAAAAATAAAGCAAAACTGATAACGTCTGGTAAAATTATTATCGAAATATGAAGGATTGGAAAAATATTTTTTTAAATTGCCATACGTATTAGGTACTAGGTGGAGCTACTACAATATTATATTGAATCCATTTTCGTTATTCGATTATCCTGTATTTGGTGTGCTATGTTAATCTGTTCCTGTATTAACACTATGGAGGTACTTTAGTAGTGAATTAATGATGACTTTCATGATTACATTACGACATTGAAAGATTGAAACGATGAATTCTGAACATTTGTTTATGAATTCTTTTGGCTCGTACGGTCTAGAATATTTTCATTAGTTTATCAAATGATATCATTTCAAAAGAAACAGGAACATAAGGTGTCTCTGTTTAGTCTACAGATCTGAATCTTGCTAGCGTAATGTACTATGCATACTTTGAATACCTACATTGTATTATGGGTGTACGGAGTGTATTCAAGAGAGTTCTAATACTGGCTCATTTCACGTCAAAACTATCCCAAAAAAACTCGGATCTTTCGATTTCGCTTAAAATTTTTTTTCGCGAGTTTCTCTCGATGGTCCAGTGAAAAAACCGCCAGAATTTCGGCTTTGAGCCTTCATCAGGGTGAGGGAGGTGGCCCTCACAATTTTCGAATAATTACAATTTTTTGTCAAACAGCTCAACCATGAAGGCACATATTTCAAAAATGGTTGAATTAAGAATAAATCCGTTTGTGCAGTTTAATAAGTAATTAAAAGGAGATCCAGAAGTAATGTTCAAAATTTTGAAATCTCAAAGTTGAATTAGGTTGAAAGCTACCATTTAAAAATCTCAAAAAATTACCTTCAGTTGAACTTTTTAAATGCTACTTTTAAGCAATTAATTTTCTAAATGGGATATCAACATCCCTGGGAGCACAGGGGTTCTCAATCTTGTTCAAAATTTTAAAAAATAGTAAAAGTAAAGTGGCATATGGATTTTTGCTAATTTGAGGACGCTGAGTTTGATTGTTAACTCTCAATATGGTCAAAATTTAAAAACATAAAAAATGAACTGATATATGGATTGTTACGAATTTGAGGTCACTGAGCATAAATATCCAGGTTCACTTACGATTTAGGTCCATCCTCTCAATGCCCCCTCGGCCAACTGATTGAAAAATGAAAAATACTGGAAAATGATTAAAATGACGAGTAGCTTATCGCTTTTTACCAACTAACTCGGCACCACTGAGATCGAATATCGACTTACTTTCTTGGTCTAACTTCCTCGTGCTTCAAACTGACTTTCAAATTACCAAAAGTTTTAAAAATGTGGGTACAGAAGAGCCGAATAAGTTTTCGATGCTAAAGGGATATACAGTGGAGTATAAATATCTAGATTTTTTTTAGATATATTACAAAAAACAAATTTTTGACGAAAAACGACTATTTTATGAGCGAAAAAAATGGTAAAAATCCCTATGGAGTAAATAATTGTCAAAAATTCGTGAAAAAATGCACCTAATTTTTCAAAAATTACGAAAAAATTTTGAAAAATTGTTGAAAATGTACCAAAAGTATGAAAAAAATAGTTGAAAATCATTGAAAATTGGGTAAAAGTTAGCTTAAAAAACGCCAAAAATTGATTCAAAATACAAAAAATGTGAAAAAGTGTGTAAAAATTGACTTGAAATATGAAAAAATTAATTAAAATTCTTCAAAAATCATGTAAAAAATTTGACAGAAATATGTAAAAAATGCAGAAAATTGATCAAAAATTACTGAATTATGTTAAATGATGAGGGAAAATGTACCGAAAATCGTTAAAAATCATTGAAAATGAGGTAAAAAATTGGAAAAAGTAAGTAAAAAATGCGAAAAATTAATCAAAAATCACGAAAAAAGTTGAAAAACTACTAAAAACTGACCGAAATTATAAAAAAAACTAGCAAAAATGTTGAAAAATTTGTGAAAATTGTACAAAAGTATTAAAAAAATTGTTGAAAATTATCGAAATTTTGGTAAAAAAATCATCAAAAATTGGGTAAAATTGGGTGAAAAATTTACAGTTTTCGTGATTTTGGATCAATGTTTTGCATTTTTTATATATTTCTGTTACTTTTTTACCCAATTTTTGATCATCTTCAACAATGTTTTTCTCGCTTTAGGTCAATTTTTACTACTTTTTAACAATTTTTTATGATTCTTGATAAATTTACTGCATTTTTTAAGCATTTTGTCAAATTTTTACGCAATTTTCATTGATTTCCACAACTTTTTTTTATATATATTTTTGGTCAGTTTTCACTTGTTTTTCAATATTTTTTCGTAATTTTTGGTCTCTTTTAAACAACTTTTTACGATTTTTTTTTGATATTTCAGACCAATTTTCATATATTTTTCAATATTTTATCGTAACTTTTGATCAATTTTTTTCATTTTGACCCATTTTTAGTCACATTTTTATTCGCTTTTTAACGATTTTTAACAAGTTTAGGTTAATTTTTACTCATTTTTCAACATTATTCAATCATGTTGAAAAATATATATGTGAAAGTTGACCTAAAATTATAAAAAAATTATTAAAAACCATCAAGATTGGCTACAAAATTAACAGAAATACCTAAAAAAAACGCAGAGCATTGATCAAAAATCACATAATTTTCGTGATTTTTTATCCATAAACATTAAAACTTTGAAATAAGTTTTTTTTAGGCTGGGAGAGGAGCAGGGATGAAATTAATATTTAAATCACGGATCGAATGTTGGCCAGTTACTGCGTGATAAAGAGGATCAAATAAAAAATGGGAGGGTGTTGAGAATATACGGGTCATTTATTCGAGTTGGCACGGGGCCTCCAAATTGCTGAGTACGTCCCAGCTTACCAGAAGTTTTTTAACCTGGACAAGTGAATTCTAATTGAAATTATTCAAAAGTTTCTTTCATGTGACAGAGCAGCTGACCTCTTAATTCCTAGATCGTTGAATTTATTGCCACATTTATCAAAAAATTTTCGATTTTAACACCTAAAAATCAGGGTTTCAGTTGGCTGCCCCCAACACGAAACTTTCGAGCAATTTTAACGGGAATTCAATTATATAGGATAAAAAAAATTTTTTGGACCCATTATTGAGGTCAGAAGCCCTTTGTTGCATTTTTTTGAAAAATAAAAAATGTCGATTTTTACGATCTGCAACTGTTCAACCCTCGGGTTGGAAGATAAGAGGTATTAGATCGAGTGGCTAATATAACAGGGAGATGTAAAAACTCAAATCGCACTTTTTCAGATCTATGACCGAAGTTCTGCACCACTTTTAGGAGGTAAAAATGACGAAAACCGGTGTTTTTTTTTTTTTCGAAAATGACCCTACTTTCAGGTTCTATAGCTCTACCCCCTTTGCAGCTGGAGTCACAACATTTTGTATGGCGGGTTTTAAACTCGAAGTTAACCGCCTGCGTGAATTTGGCCAAAATCTGAGATGTTTTTCATACTTCCATCCACCCTGAAGTGCATATACCATAAAGATCGTACGTATACGTATGTTATGTATTTGCACATGTTGGGTAAATCAAAATCATATCGTTACGCTACATCACAAATTCACCTTTGGTTATGTTTGTAGAGTATACTTGTGCTGTATGTCTGTCTCTCTACGTATATCTGCTACATCTAGGTACATAGCTACGTGTAACGCGTACTTCTACTTACCTATATGCTTGCAATCGTCCGTGGATATGGAAAATATGCTAGTGTACCGCGTTTCCATATAATTGCTAAAATAAATTAAATCCAACATTCTACATTGTACGTAGTGATCCAATTAATCGAGCATCGTATATATCACGAATTTCAAAACATACTGTATCATGATCAAATGCTATTTCATTTCAAATAAGAACAACGTCAACGTGTTCTCGTTAATAAATCACGTATATATGTATCCGAATGTACATATGTACGTACGCGACCTACGCTCGTACAGTAATGCGTATTTTCCCACAAATGAGAATTTCGCTATTCATATATGTACGATGGTTAAATTTTTATATGCATGTAGTACATCTCCAATGTGGAATTTAAAAATGGGGGAAAAAAAGAGGAAAACAAATCAAGTACAGAATTTCTGAAAAACAGAAAAGAAAAAATTACACAGTTGCGTGTAATGTTGAAGTTTCGAGTTCTGATTTGTAAAAAAGAGAGAAGTAGTCAGGCCCGGACTGGCCCTTCTCAGCAAAACTTCATCAAAAAGTTTTAATCATTTCGTACGTTGAAAGAAAAAATTGAAAGAATCTATTATAATTTTAAAAATATAAGTCGTATCACTAGGCTCGCTCAATACCAACCTAAGCTCTCGAAGCAGTGTTGCCATTTGTAACATTTTTTGAGAGTCTCATTAACTCTCTTTTCGATTTTTAAAGAGCGAATGAAAAGAAAAATGATATTTCTTAAAACGCTGGTCGGACGCTATGGTTAAAGTCGTATTCAAGTATGAGAATAGAGACTCTTTGGGCTCGTGTTATTAAAAATCATAAAGACGTTTAGGAGCCTACATTTTTGAAGTTTTATTCAACAATATTATCCTAAAATTTTCACCCTCGTTTCGCTCGGGCATTATTTACCTATTCTTTGCTCACATTTATAACACTTTTTGCAGCCATTTTTTCCAAAATGAAAATTCATTCTAGGAAGTAAAAAATAGTAAAAGAATTTCATGCTCCTTTTTTGAACCTTCAGTCTCTCACACCCTTGCTAGTTACTATTTCTAAAAAAATTCGCTCCCGTCTCTTTCGGGTAGGCTTGCTTTTTCCTCATTTCTTTATTTTTAAGAACTGAAATTCAGAAAAGTTGATTGTTTTATGCAGGAATTTCATCATAGAGAACACAAGACAGGCATCAACCTCCTGGTCAACTGTAAAAGTTGGTGAAAAACTTGAAAATCGTAAAAAGTTTACAAAAAACTGGTACCTAGAGAAAAAGAGAAAAATTATGCTAATCACAAGAACTTGCTAAAATAAATTCGAACTTCCAAAAAGCAATTTTAGTGCTAAAAACACCAATTTTTTCAAAATTTCGCCCTCGTTTCGCTCGAACATGTGTATATTTTTATTTGCTATTTGTATCATTTTTGTCCTATTTCGCAAATCAAGTAACATGAATGTAAAATTTAAGAAAATGCAATTTTAGTATTTAAAAATATCCGATTTTATGAAAATTTTGTCCTCGCTTCACTTGGACAATTTATGATTATTACGAGCGTTATTTATAGATGTGTTGTTGAATTTTTTTCACAGCACACCCTTCACAAAAAATGTAGTCACTGTTTCAGTGACATTAATTTTGTCAAGCGGTGAAAGGGAGAAATAGTATGGATGATTTTGAGGAGTTTACAAAAATGCTCCAAAAAATATAAAATGATTAAAATTTTTGAGATTTGAGACTTCTAAAATTTTTGGTTCGCAATTCGATCATGCGCTGCTTATTCTTTTTTGGTTCTCACGTCTTGAATACTGTCAATAGTGAAAAATCGGGGGAGGGGGGAGGTTAGCGATTTTTTCCTGCGTAAAAATTTATTTCTATATGCGAAAAAGTGGTAACATTTAATAAATTTTAGACCCTAAAAATGCGTCAAAATGCTAATGTTTTTTCACTCCTAAATCTCAAAATTTTGCAAGATTTTAGGCCTTGCTTCGCTCGTGCAATATACCTATTCTCTACTTTTTAAGAAAAATTGTGATCAGCCCCCGTCTCCAGCAGCCATGTATTGTTTCACCAATCTACTTCAAAAAAAGGCTGCATGACTCACCACCACCTCTTGAAGAAAATTTCAACTCCCACCTTGAGCAATTTCAGGTCATGCCACTGTTTGAAATAGAACCAAAAAGTGAAGAAGCATCGATTCAAATATTTTAAGGAAAAAATATTATGTTACGTGTATTTTGGAAAACAAAATATACTCTTCAATATTTGCGAAGCTTTTAGAAATAAATATGAAAATTTTAATTGCGTGGGGGGAGGTATCTAGGAATCTTTTTGCGTGCCCTCATTTGGTTTATTTTCCGGTACGAATTTTTGAGCCAGTCCACGCCTGCAAGTAATTCTCGAATATGGTACGAATATGGTGTACTGGTGTAGATATAAATGGAACGAAAATTACTCGTGATTTTTTTTCTTTTGCTTACGTTGGTAATTTTTTGCGCCGCGAGGTATATAAGTTTTGCGAGAATGAAAAGCAAACAATAATATTCAAATAGGGTTTATTTTAATAAGTGTTCGGTTTGAATATACCGCGATGATGTGACGTTAACGTATATTTACGAATGTGGAAATATGGGTCGTTTTCGTCGTCACGACAATATCACGACTCGATTTATTTGTAAAGCCTATGTCTATAAATAATTATTTTAATTTATATTTCGCTTTGTAACTTTGGTCGTTTACTTACCTCTTTCCGTGTACATTATGTACTAGGAAATGAACAAAATTTGCGTTCAGGCCAAAATCCAGACGATAGTTTATGTCGTGCAAATAATACCCCATAATCGAATTACCGTTTGACGAACCATCTTAATACCTATTAATCACGTATTTTTAGAGTTCAACATACCGGTCGAGGCCTGTTTGGCAGGGTACTCGTTGTCAATATACCGGTATTGTAAAATTTAATGTATTTTGTGGGATGTGTGATATGGCATGTGGGAAGTAGGATGTTAACTTTGTATTTTTCGATTCATTACGAGTATAAGAAAATTATCAAGAATCGAAGTTTATGAAATGAATATCGAATAAATTAGGATTTATTTAAAAATATGTAGGTGTGACCATTTTTAACATGATTTTGTATGTCATATTGTCATTGAAAACCATGCTGTTGTGGTCTATCGATTTACGACGTGATGGATGAGCGGATAGTATCAACAAAGTCCATTTTGAGATATTAGAAGATCATTAAGACAATTTTTAGCCATGTTAGATAGGTATTTATTTTTATTCTACTACCTTCCTCGCCTCGCCCTCCTCCAGGAAAAATCATTTATTCAGCTCGATACTGATACTGACCAAAATCGGACAAATGTAGCCCGCAGGCTCAGATTGGCGGCATTTTAGGTGTATATGAGTGGCGAGTGGGGATGACTTGTTAAAATTCAGATATGTTCAAATTTGGGTGAGTAAATGCTCAGACGTACAAATCGCATAAATTGTTTGTTTTTGAGCCAATCGATAGGGCATTTCAAGTTGCATAGCATTTCCAAAAATCAGTCTCCTGGGTCTATTAGGAGGGGTGATTTACGGGGTTTCTTACTTTTTGACCTTGAGAAAATATGTTTTCTCTTATATCTCTCCTCTAAATTGAAGCGAAGACTTGAAATTTGATGTGTAGATTTTAACCCCCTTGTACCTTGTTACAGCTCCGAAAAAAAGTTTTTTGTTTAATTATTGTTTTTTTTTGAGTTTGTCTTTCCCATACCTCTCCTCCAAATTTAGGAGTCCAGATGTGCCTTTTGAGGGGTTTCAGCTATCAAATGTTTTATTTACCTACCCCTAACTAGGATCGGATTCAGTATATGTGAGACGTGGGGCTGATAGCTGCTTTGAGGGCCTTTTTTCCTTTCACCCCCCCCCCCCCCCCCTTTTTTCCTTTCCCCCCCCCCCCCCCGTAATTTTTCATTCATTTTGTGAGTATTTGAAATTCAAAACGTTAATACAGAAATGGATTTATTCGAATGTTTTTCAAAACAATTACGATATAAATGAGATTCAAGAATGCAACATGGACTTTTCTAAGAAGAGAAGAGAGACGCTATAAAAAATGTCAATTATAATTATGAAATATTCAAATCAAATGATATTTCCCCCCTCTTAAGCAACGATGATTCTAGTGGTAAGATCGTGGATACCCGAGCGAAGCCAAGGCGAAAATTATGGAGAAAACTTACTTTTAATGACCGATAAATGTATTTCTGGAAAAATCTGATTAATTGGAAGTTCTAGTCCCAAGACTGTTGAGGCTTGAACGGAATTTTTCGTTAAAAAAATCTTCAACTTTGTACTATAGCACTGATTGGTGAGGTGGAAAATTTTTCCAAATCATCATACACAACATTTTTCTTCACCGAGCGAAGCTGGGAAAATGGAAAAAAAAATTTTAAATACCAAAAATGGCCCCTAACATGAAGGCGGGGCTACAGCTCTCTCAGCCCCCGTTTAATACGGCCCTGCTTCTACCATTGATCAAGAAAAAGTATCGCAGAACGCTCCTGTATTGTTTCGTATTCTTTTCATTGTACAAAAATTAGGCTCAAAGAGCAACGCGTTGCGATGATTTTTTTTATACTTTTGAAATAAGTAGTATATATTATAGGCCTACGTGTCCGAGTCATATTCGGAGATGGTGGAGGCATGGTCCCAAGTGTTGATTTAAACCTTCAAATATTTTTGAGGAAATTTAATAAGTAACAGTTCGCGCGACTAATAGTCCTGAAATGTTATTTTTTGGGAGCCACAAGTACCGTTTTTCGGACCTTTCACATTTGGTTTTATGCAATTTTTTTAAATCCTTAATTCGTTCGCACCAAACTGCCAGCATGCCAATATAAAACATGAACTTTTATTTGTAGAAAATGAAGGTGGACGTTTAACCCTCCCCCCCCCCATCAAAAATTTTGACTTATCTTCGCCTATGGTCCGAGTTGATAATTACGGCGTATGTTGATCGAAAAAGCAGATGAGCTTGCTTGATGACTTATTGATGTTGAGTGTAAAATTAAGAATGTATAGTTAATCTCATCTTGGACCAAATTTTTTTAAGTAAACTTTTCATCAGGTGAGAAATAAATTTAAATTACGATTCAAGCGCTGTACTTTCCATTTGAGTTTACCATTTTTATTTGTTTAAAGAAAACACGCTTAAGATTACTTTTGCGCGCGTGAAACTTGGTCCTTTAAGTTGACTAAAAAAATTATATAAAATTTAAAGACATTAAAACACCTTCAACCATAGCTACTTTTTACTTAACTTTACTGTCATAGTTATTTACGTTTCAGCAGTCGTTTTGTATGTTACGTTAACTTTTATTACATTACGTTACTTTTACCATATTACATTGTAATTCTAACACTTGCTTTAAATTACAACAGCCCGTTTAATTATTATGCTCTAAAAGCTGAATAATTTTACGTCACAGAAAACGACTTTTGCATTATTTTCATATTACTTACAACACATAGGTAATTGGTATCAGTATAGCGTAACATTACCTGACTGTAAAGTAGGGTGGGCTGAAGAAGTAAATGGACTAATTTTTTATTTTAGAAACATTGATGAACGAAAAATTGTAAAATAAAACTTTCAAGGCATTGTAGTGATTTTTTAAAACTAATTTTTATAAATATACGAGTACATGCTGTGAATAATTTGTAATCCTCTTTTACAACTATTAGGCCACCAGATTGTTATATCTTAGGTCCCAGTATAGGCATATTTATACGATTGCATAAATAGGTAAGTACCTACCTTTATAGAAAAAAAATTGTTATTTCATTTTAGCAACTTCTTGAAACAAGGATTTTGCGAAACGTTAAAGAAATTCCCATCTCGTCGTAGGTACTGAAAATTGAAGGAATCATTAGTGTATCTAAAGGGTTAATATTTATAGCTGCTGGAGCGTAAATACTTTCGAGAAAAAAACACGACAGGATTCCCTCTTTTTATTTTTTTCTTTCAACTGTCTGGTATCGGAAATACGTATATACCGTTCGAGAAAACAAACTGCGTGTTGACGCGTAACGTACATAAAAACAAAAATAAAAAAACCAATGTTACTCGAAAAATACAATATTATCATCGAACTGTCTCAATTATAAGAAGAATTACAATTATTTTTTTTCCAACTATCAGAAGAATGAGAATTTGAATATTTATAAAATGAAGTAAAAATACTTACTGCGGAGATTTTATAGAAACCAATAATTTGTTAAATTTGGAATTTTTTTTACCCTGTAAATGAGATACCTAGATCGTCGAAGCGTTTTTATTTCGCCAGCTTCTAAATGAAAAAGTTGTTACGGCGTGTTTAACAAAAATGTTAATCATCCTTTGTACCTCCTATAGACTCAATCTCATTAATTATTCTCTCGTGGTTAAAATGACAAGATAACAATAATACGTTTTACGTAGGTACATGGAACACCGGTTAAACTGTCTTCGTGCGTTACCAACTCAGACGGTCATAATTTTTCGATCCATTAACTGCGTACATTCACATGTATGTACTTCTACGTTGAAAAAGTATTCCTAATGGATATTTATTGCTGGTGTGTAATGCCAAAAAATTGGAAATTTATGGTTAAATATGTATCAAGTGCTTGACTTATTCTAGTCGAAAATTTTTATCCAAAAAATTTTAATTTTTGAAGTAAATTTCAAGATTTATTTATTTTTTGGCTAATTTAGTATAAGTATTACGTATACGTGTGTATCGATGTTATGAAGTAGGCAACCCATGAGGATTTTTTTGTCTACAGGATGTAGAAAGATATAGGTCTCACGTTCATTAAAACACTTGGAAAATTTGTTGGCAAAAATATTATCAATGACAGAGATTTATGAACTATACGAAGTTTTGTCCTGCGGGATAGTGCTTTACTGACCAATGAACAGATATAACGTATTGGGTTTAGGATATAAAATACGAAAAAAAGAAAATTGTGTTTCAATTTTAGCAGTAATTTCCTCATAAATTGGTGCTCTGAATGTTAAATTTTTCGTATTTTTGTAGCTATTGTAACCTGTTCGATTTCTCGATGTTTTTCAACAATAGTTATTTGTATTTTTGAAGGGTTTTCACCACCGAAGAAATTCTGAGAAAAAAGCAAGTTGTGCGAATGGGTTAACTATGTCAAATTTTTTTTCGTTGTCCCCCCCCCCTCACAACATTGAATGTACATTTTGAAAAGACAATTTTCGAATTTTTACCATCCTACGAAGGGATGTAGAAAAAAATGTTGATAAAAATCACAGTTATAACCTTTAAACGTTTGAACATGATTTCAAGGGAAGGGGAGGTTGCGGTATTGAGCAAAAATATTTATCATGAGTTTTTAGACTAAAAGAGACCAACTTGCACTGCGTAGTTTGAAAGTCTCAGCCAAAGATTGATTCACCATTTTTGCTCATAAGGGAACTCGCCAGTTCCAATTTGAGCAAATTTCGGGCTACCAAAATTGATTTGGGCTCCTTAAAGGGGGTTCCAGGGTTCAAAAAATACGCTCAGATTGACTATATTTTAGGCCAAAAAAATGAAAATTTCGAGATTCTTGACAATAAGCGGAAAAATACTGAGGAATAAATTTCGAATCAATATCAAACTTCGATGATGTTTGATCGTTTTAAAGTATTTTTGGCCATTTTAAAGTCTCCAGTAAAATTTTGATTTTTTTCAAAATTTTATAACGTGTACTGAAAGTGTCACAATTAACATCGCAGCTGAAAATTTGGCTTTTAAATTGAGGTATACCAAATCGAATATTCACGGGTTTTCGAGAATCCAAGCGAAAGGCTACAAATATGAACCTATAATCCTTTTATCCATTTAGAAATGAGTAAAATTATGTCACATTAAAAAAATGGGGTGAAATTTACTAAAATTTATTTTTAATCATTACGGAATCTCTACCCAGAATTCTCAATCCTGCACCAATAATACCCTAATGAACTTCTCGGCAGTTCAAAGTTTGGATACAGAATACTGTTAGAAAAGCAAATTTACCAATCAGGTTTTTCTGAAAATCCAATTTTAGACCGGGAAATGGAAGGGGAAAGGGTTGATTTTGATTGGGAATTCATTCCTCGGTGTTTTCTCTCTTACCGTCAAGAATTCAGAAGCGGATGTAAGGAGGGGAGTAGGGTCAGTGGCGCATCCAAAGGAGTGGCTACTAAGGTTATAGTCTTTCCTTAAGCGTGAAAAAATTAAAATTTTTCTGCTGTTTGCTCAATTTAATACTCAAATTTTTGAAAACCTATCAATTTCTTAATGAGGTACCAAAATTTGAAACCTAAACTCCAAAAAATGCATTTTTCATGGCTTAAAAGTACAATTTTTTCAAAATTTCACCTTTGCTGTAATCGAGACTTCGTGTTTAGCCCCTTCCTTAAAAAATTTCTGTATATGATAAGTATTTAACACATAGCTGAAAATTTTTTGAAACCAATTGAATTTTTAAAAAATGTTCAAAACATGAAAATCGATGAAAATATTGAAATTTTAGTAATATTTTGAAACGAATCTGCTAAAAATCATGATTTTTTTTTTGTAAAACTTTCAAAATTGTAGCTAAAACTTCGAAAAATGCATATTTTTTCCATTGAAAATCTGTTTTTTTTTTCGAAATTTCACCCTCACATCCTTCGGACTTCTATACATTTCCATTTTACGCCAAAAATTAAGCTTCCAACCTCCTATCCCCCCTCCCTCTCCCAACAAATACATTAAAATTTCGATCTGATCGTCAATGCAACTAGCGGACCTTGTAGACAAAAATATTTCTTACATTCCTAAAAATTGGATCGTTTTTATTACAAAAATATTCTACTTACAATTTTCTAAAAAGCTATATACCCTGTACAAGTTAAGAGCTGTGTGACGTTATCTTGATTATGTTGATATGGGTCAATCAGAGGATGAAGAACTCGCTTTCGTATTTATCCAGTCCCAAAATCATATAATATGACGTCATGTACTTTTTAACTTGGACAGGGTAAATGGATTCTTTTTCGAGGCTGATTTATTCTTAAAAATGTCTCGTAATTTTGTACCCATCGTAAAGAAGAGTTTTCAAAACCTTTTTTCTTTTTATTAAATTTGAATTTTAATGTTTTAAGAATAACTGCTTGTTTAGAAAAATAACTTTAAATTACTTGCTGAAAGTATTTTTGTAATTTTCATTTCACGTAACTATATTTAAGTCTATCCTTTAAAAACAAGAAAAAAAAGATATCGTTAGTGGTTCGATGGATTCATCTCGAATATAAAAACTATTCAATATATGCAACAGCTTTTCAGTGCAACAATAGGAAAGGTATAAACAACCGTCAATGGTCATAAAATTTATTGTTTACTTGGTCGTATATGTTTACGAGTTTATTCTCGGAGAAAGTTCCCGCAACATAACGTTTGATTTCTGTCGAATTCAAATGACTCGTAAAAACCGATATAATTTATTATGCGTAGGATGAAAACTGAATAAGTAGTATCAAACCTACTGAATAGATCTTCCACCTTGGTTGTACCTTTTTGCTAACAAGCTTGTTAGTCTTTCAACAAACATGACCTTCTCGCAGTACTTATTCCACTCATCGGATTTGTTTCATTGATAAATGACAAAAATCGTGGTATAAATCACATCTCTCGTGACGAAGATCGCAATCCGTATCGACGATTGTTTCAAATCTCTTGATTTTTTTTTTTGTTTTGTTTTGATAGATGGTTTGAATGAGTAAATTGTTAGTGTGCCTGGTGGCGATTCGATTTGACTTAGTTCATTTCTCATCGACCATAATTTGGCTATAAGAGCGATATAACAGTGCACCGGCGGCGAGTTGATTGAACTATGAAGATGAATTTCTTAAACAATTGTCTACAAATATTGCCGTCAAGGTTGTCATGCTGTTTGCTTGCCTGCTGCATTTGGCGAATTGTTCACAAACGAAAAATATACATGTGTATTTTGAACTCGATACCAATTGGATTAATCGACGCATACAAGTAGGGAACTTTTTTTCCGCTGTGGGTAACGAGAGGGGAGTACACGTTAATTGATATATTCAAACCGATTGTGTACGATTATTTGTCGTCGGTGCGACGGGGACGCGGTGTGGCGGTAAGAGCTGGAAAATAATAATAATAGTTTTAAGCGTATTTTCTGTACGTTATAACAAAAGGTGGTATAGATTTTCGTAATCCATTATGAAAACAAAAAACGTTGGAAATTAATTCGTTCGTAGGTGTGTTTTGGCGACAGAAATTTTCAGGGTGACGAAACTGAAAGAAATATTCAATTTAATTCCATTGTAAGTTTTATTCACGCGGACTATTTAAAATCGTTTTCGTCGGTATTTGCATCGGTAAATTTCACGCTTAAACGTACCTGTTAATTGAATCCTATGAAAAAGGTATCCCTCGATAAATTTGACGAAATAATGAAATATTAATCGAGCACAATTTCATGATCACGTAATTCGTTTAAAATAACTACGTTGCCTAATAGCGTGCGAGATTTAATGGTTTTATTTCATTTTCGCATATATGTATACACGGTAGCAAGGTACGTACCTAAGTAAGGTGCCTTGCGCCTTTACCTATACATTATAACTAAGCTACATATACATGTATCCACTTACCTATACGAAGCCAAGCAAAAGGTGTGCATAAATTACGAAATTTGACGCGTGTCTGGTAATTATCGTTTTGTCGTTTTTAAGAAAGTTTTTTCTCCTTCTTCTTCCTTATAAATTTCTCCACTTTTGATGGAAATCTCCTCACTCGATATAAACTATTTTCATTAATATGATTCAAGTTTATATACGAGTAGACCTTTACAAGATGCGTACCACTTTATACCTTTTAACGAGTCTATTATTATATTTGAACGAAATAGCGCAATTGTTGGAGAGCATATAAAGTCTTGTCCGAGGTTATATTAGCTCGAAATGAATTCTGAATTTATCGAGATCTATTTGCATATTTTCTTTTTCAAGCAGGACTCAAGAATATAGAAGCTAATTGTTTGCTTAATTTTTAAATTAAAGCGTATCTATCTGAAAGAAGAAGGTCTGCGAATAGTAGATATGTCAACAACTCGAAGTATATTTTTTATAAATGTATTGTATGTACCTACTTATTTATGTTATAACCTTGGAAGTTCTCATTATCTTTAATGAGTATTTTTTTCGAGTCTGGCCATTTTGAACTTTTAACTTTTACTGCCCTTGAAATGGTAAAATTTAACGAAATGTTACATTTTACTCGAGTTATTTTGTTTCTGCATTGGACCATGTCCATTATTCTTAGGATTTATTTTTAGTACCATCTTCAACTGAAATGTCTGCACATGCTAGTACCTCTAACTAGCACCTACGTAATTAGTTTAAATTCCAGACTACTTTTTTTTAACGTTTGAATGTTAAAGGTGAAGTAAAAGAAGTTATCTACCTACGAAATAAACTGCAAATTTGAGGAGGAAAAAACTCGTATTGTACGTGATCTTAAAGCTGCACCATGCTTTTCTATACGCGGTCAAATTGGTACAATTTTAATACATTTCGGCAGCTTAGTGATGTTCTGTTTCATTTTATTTCAACAATTATAATTTTTCTTCTGTCATTAAAAGAGTGTTAAAAGTCTGAAATTAAACACCTTCTTAAAAATTCTCGACGACAATTAACTTTAAAAGTTGAAGCGAGCAAGAGTATACATGAAAAAAGAGCATAAGGGTTGTTAAGGGCTACTGTTTTTTTAACGTATGCATTGTTAAATATCATAAAACTGAGTCAAAATCTTGCAAACTTTTTTTGCAGTAGAAGGGAGAGGGAAAAGCCTAATGATTGAGTTTAAGATCTCCTCTTATCATAATTTTTTTTCATTTTGTTACTTTGTTCTCAAAACTATCGAGTCTGCTTTAGCCTGATTTTCTTTATCGTATTGTCAATAAGAGCCAGGCTATTACGGTCTATCGACCTATGGCGGATGATTCGTTTTAGGGTCCTATAAGACCATTATGACCCTTTTCGGGCATGCGATATCAGATACTTACTCTTATTTATTTTTTCCCCCCGAAACTAGAAATTATTTTATCAGCTCGATATCGACTAAAATCGATCAAATTTAAGAAATAGGCTTCGATTAGCAACGGATTTTATATTCTGGAGTGGGGATGACCTTGGATCAAAATTCAGTTGTACTCAAATTTGTAGGAGGAGGTGTTGAGGGGGCTAAAATGGCAAGAATTATTTCTTTTTGAGCCAATCGGTAGACAATCCAAAGTTGTGTTACATATCCAAAAATTAGCTTCCTAGGCCAATTAGCCTTTATTCACCTTGAAAAAAGGCACGTTCTCCCCTTACCTACCTTCCCAATTCAGCTAGGAAGTGGAAATTGGGTATGTGAATTTACTATTGGTCCTAGATGAGTATTTTGGAAGTTTCAACTTCTAAGCCTCATTGCACCCTCTCATAACCCCGAAAATTGGTCTTTTGTCGAGTTTTCTTATATTTTGAGTTTGTTTCTCGCATATCCTCTTCTTTCAAATTGGACTAGGACGTTGAAATTTCATATGTAGATTTCGTATGTGAGTCTTAAATGTGTCTTTTGGTGGTGTCGACGTTTTAGTCTCATTGTCACCCCCCCCCCCTATTGATTAGGAATTGCAATGCTGAAATTTTTCTCATTTCACATAATTATAATATTTCCCAAAAATCAGGCTGAGCGAAGGTTTTTTGATTACCACTGTAATCATAAATTTCATTTTTTTGGTCTTATAAGAAAAATACCATTTTTAAGGTAATTTTTTTCAATGAGTAAGCGTGTAGGAAGGATTGGATAAAGCATTTCATGAATTTTTGCCATTTTCACTGAAAATATTTATTTTGAAAGGGAATGGCCACACAAAAATATTTCAGCTCCCCCTAATTATGGTATTTTTTTGAGAAGAAAATTTTTCTACCAATTTTCAACTTTCTTCAGCTTGTACCCGCTATTTGGGTCTCGCTGAGATATGTTCAATGTTTATTTTTGATCAACATTAGCCAACATATCTTTGTGAAGAAAGCTTTAAGCAAAAAATCTTCGTTGTATTTGAAATCGACGACCTCTAATTGGTCCCAAAACACTTATTTAGATTTCCCGCCCAAATTTAGGGCAGTACTCAGGTTGTGAATGATGGTGTCTTTTTCACATTAATCGAACTCCCTGAATACGATAATGAAGTCAGATTTATAATTTGACCACAACTAATACCTTACTCCGAACATTTTTAAAGGTGTAAAAATTTGGTAGTAGCTCTGTACTAAAACAAGGTAGGTATACTAATTGAGGTTAAATTGTAAATCTGACTTTTATTATCGTATTCAGGGGATTCGATTTATCTGAAAACGTCACCAGCATCACAAACCTTGGTATTGCCTCAAATTTCAGAGAGGGGCTGCCCCTGAGCCCCAAAGTAAGCCCGCGAAAGTTTGGTGCGACTTTCCTACCATTTTATGTCGGCACATTAGTAAATATACATAATTTCAAAACTCTATGGTCATAAATTATTGTTTGTTATTAATATGAAAGTTGATTGCAATTTTTTTCATGTGAAGAGTGAGGTAAAAAATTATGAAAGGAGTGTTCTTTAACTAACTCAGACTCGCTGAATACGAATGTCGCGTTTATTTTTCGTTCGAACCTCCAGTTCGCATGTTCATCCCCCCCTCCTCTCCATCCATCCACGCCTATAATTCTGCAATTATGTTTTTCTGCCAAAATTTTTATGGTGTAATTTGATATGAAATTTCACGCTGAACAATTTTACTTCTATTCGTTTGTAACGTATTGGCCATTATTTCTGAGAAAATCACATTTTCGAGTATTTTTAACTTTTAAAATAGATCGAATTCCAAAAAAAAAAAATGAAAGAAAGTGATAAAAACTTCTCTCTTTAAGATACATATTTTGGTGAACAAAAATTTATGTACCTCTCCCCAAACCAGGATCCGCTGTTACAGAAATTCATAGTTTTCTGCTAGCAATTTTCCCTCCTCTAAGGGGTGAAAAAATTTGAAAAAATACATGTTGATAAACCCATCATCACTCTAAACATTGGAATTGAAATCATAATTTTTCCTCAAATTCGTGTGAATACGGGATTCCTTCCCTCGCACCTCAAAAAATCATTTTGTATTCTTCGTGAGGGGGCCAGGGAGTGAGATGGGGGAAATTTTTTTGACCCTAAGACTTTTTTACAGGTACTCGAATGTTTTGTGAAAATTTTGAAAATCGAAGATCAAGGACATTTCGCCTATCCTTATCTGAGAATACCTTTTGTCACGTAGTCTTCTCATCTATTGTAACTTTACTCAATGAAAATGGTCAATATCTGGGATTCGTTATTTTTTTTCATATACAGATCCTACTGCATAAGGAACCAAAGCTAAGGAACCAAAGCTATAATTAGATTAACCCTTCGCCAGGCTTGTAGTGGAGGAATTCTCTACCCTGATTTTTAGCCAAAATGTGCAATATGAAGTGAACAAACTTGTTCAATTTTTCATGCCTACACATATCGTTTACTACTTTTTTAAAATAGATTTTATTTCAATCGAATTGTCGAAATCTGGAGGAATCCTCTAGTAGGCGCCTAACGTGTGTGAAAATCGCGCTCATCCGAGGGTTAAGAACTCCTGAAACCCACTTGAAATCAAATAACCAGATAAGTTACCTACTACCTCACTTATTTGAAATCGCAGATAAAGTCGCACTCTAATAATGAAAAATCGTAATTAATCGAAAAGGATGGTATTAATTTATCAAAATGGACGTTTGCGAAGTAAAACAGAAAATAGAAAATGTAATTAAAATAAATTTTCATCTTTACACCGATATAATACTTTGGCGTACGTATAACGTTAGTAAGTACGTACTGTGAGGGAATTGGGAAAATTGATAAATAATTTAAACGGCGGCGGCGAAGATTTAAAGTTCAGAAGGTATGGTATATGGTGCGAGAGTGTGAAATGTATACGAGTATAGAAAAGTAAAGCTACGTTTATTGTGTTAATAAAATTCTAGCAGTAAGCTGAATGAGATGAGGCTCGTCGTAACATCTCGATGCGTGATTTTAATCCTTATTCAAAAGCGAAGCAAGTCGTAGGTTTGTTATAGTACATGGTTCTAGTTCGTCGGTTGAAAATTTAATGAAACAGCAAACAGCAACTGCGAAAATGCGTCCAAGCAACTTTGCAGACTGACTCTAATGCCAAGAAAGTTTAGCTGTATGGATATTTATTTGTAAATTTATGTTTTAACCGTGAACTTCGAGCTCGTTTACTTCCTCTTTGTTTTTTCTTTCGGCCTTTTTTTTTTTGTTTTTTTTTTCTTCCTTCGTGTAGTAGATATATACGAGTAGTAGTGAGGCTAAAATAACCCGAATAGGTTGAAAAGATTTTTCCTAGTTTTAGGATTGATTATTCACTCGGGACGGTCGCCTTATTAGGTACATATGTGTACTTTACAAAAATAGTGGAAAAATTTTCGCTTGTCTTCGTATACTTAACTTATATATCTAGTCTACGGGTATGCTTATACGTACACGAAGATAAGATTTAGACGGTCGACATTTTGGTACTTTGAAAATTATCTATTCTATGCGACGATGGTAGTATTATACGTATCTGTGGAGAAAAATTCGGAAGGGGTAAAAATTCCGATAAACGATTTACTGCGAATTTAAAATTAATGACGGGAGTTGTTTTTTTTTTTTGGTGGATGTGGCGCAGCGCGGCGAGAGCCAATTGAAGTACGATTCTCAGGGGAAATAATAACTTGAGAGTGATATTACCGTATCTGAAATCCATTCGATGTTGAATTTCGCTTAGGTCTTAGGTTTTGTGTCAATATTACAAAATGAACAATATCCTTTCGGATTTGTTTAAGCTGTTCTATTTCAGACGTGTCGGCATCTGGAAAGTGCTATCGGCGAAGTACAGTGCTTAGAATAATAATGTAATAACCTTATCAGCCAACGGTTTAGCTCGTGATAATGTTGTTTTTATTTGAAAAATGAGAGTCCGCATACTGTATAGCGTGTTGCGTGTATTAATGTTTGTTTGTTTTCTGCTGCTGCCGTTTTTTTTTCTCTCTCTCCTCTTATTTATTTATTATTACTATTATTTTTTTCTTTTCTTTTTTCGTTTTTTCGTTTTTTTTTTGTTTTTTTTTTTTCGGGAAAAAAATAGAAGTGTTTCGATTTTTGAAAATAATGTTTTTAACGTTGCTCGGTTACGGTTGTGATTTCAATGTACAAAACTCGCGCTTTTTGTAGATTATAATTGAGAAATAAAAGTGCGATTTTTTGTATTTTTCCCTTTATTTTTTTTTCTTCCTTCAGAAATGGAATATGCTTTATGTTGCGAGGTTTTTTTTTTTGTTTTCGTTTTCGTAACGGAAACCATCGAAGTAATGGATGAGGTTGTAGTTGTAAATTGGAAGTTCCATGTGAAATGATATCATGCATTTCGTTTGATTATTCTTTTTGTGTTTCGGTTTTTATCAATTCAATGAAAATGGGTATTGGTAAATGTTAAGTTTGATATATTTATATTTTTAACTGCGAATACGTCGAATTTTTTTCCATCGCCTTGTATAGGTTTAAAAATTGCTTTATGTTTTATCAACGTAGCAGCCTGGTTTGTTTTAACGCTTCAGTAGATTTTCTCATTCGTAACTAACTATTGACATTTGAAGAACAAAGATATTAAAATCTGTCGCTGATTTAAGAATGTAATAATTGATAAGCGTATTTTTGTTGTTGTTTACTTTCTCACGATCTTATCAATTGTATAGTCGAATAATGAAATCTGGCTGTACTTGTACCATGTACCTGTTACTCGTACTAAATGAGTCTTGATGTAAATTCGTGACATTGAAAAATGCCAATATTTTGTGTAGTAATTTTCGCAAAATACATTTTTATTTACCTCAAATAACTATATTTAAATATAGGATTCTCGTCTGGGTTTCTAGCCTTTTTACTGCCTAGCTATTTACTAGAGTGAATCGAATTTTGTCTTCTTTTGGAAATTCGCAAGCAGTCGTGTTGCAATAGTTGCGAAATGACCTGAAAATAGTGTGGTAAAAATTCCAGCTTTCCAATTCAATATTTTCAATTTGCAAAATTAATATGACTCAGAATTCAAAAAGTTTCCAAAATTGCCATTAAATCGAAAAAAATTGTTTTTTGAAAATTTTATCTACAAATGAAATTGTTGTACATTTTATACCAAAAATTATCATTGTTGGCAAATTTTTATCATTTCTTTTTTTTTTAGGGATTAAAAAAAAATGTTACTTATTGCATTTTTCTTCAGTTTTTCTGAAAAACTCGGAAGTAAATATTTTAATGAGAAACACGCTTTTGAAATGGGTGTAAGACATCGATTTTAGGTGATTAATCGCAATATTTTAATTTTATCTTGCATAGATAGTTTTTCAGAGGTGCCTAAAGAATTGTTATTTTGTGTTGTTTTTTTAAATTTTTTGCATCATTAAAATTTTTTTCTGTAAATTTTTGATGAAATGAACCGAATACAATTAACTTTGTTCATTGAGGGTCGATTTTCATCGTTTTTACCCTTTTCATAGATCCTCTTTGATAATTTTTTTTTTTCTGAGAAAAGTATTGCTCAATTTTTAACTAAGATTACCCGATAAGATAGGTGATTTGGTGCTGTCTTTGGATTTTTAAAATTATCATGGAATATTGTGAGCGGTCCTCGAAAAAATTTTTTGAGTCCAACCCCATTCCACCCCACTGTACTCCTCCTCAATACTAGAAAACAAACGTATTTCTTACGAAAAAGTCGCCATAAATGTGTGTTCAGGCTGGAAAATTGAAACTAACGGTAGTGTGTTGGAGCAAGATGAGACTATAAATACTACAATTTTTTCAAAATTTTTTTAGCCAATAGGTGGAGAGAAATGGGTAAAAGAAATTTTTAAACTTTTATCACGCAGAAACCAAAAGAGATACATATGCGTAAAAAATTTTTTTCTAAAATGTGCATCTTGTTGAGTACTTACCAGTGCTTTTCAATTTTAGGATTTTTTCGAAAGTTGGAGGGGGTAGTGAAAAAAGTTTATTAAATGACGCCAAATGAACATGGTAAAAATTTGGGGTCTCCAACTTGACCCTTACTCCACCCCCTTTTGATTTAAAATTTCAAAATTTACATGAAAAATCAAAAAAAATTTCTTTTTTCGATTCCTTTGATGCTAACGTGTCATAGTAGACCATATAAGACCGAAAAAAAACTTTACGTAATTTTTTTGCTTTTCAGAAGTATCATGTTTAAAAATGAATAAGCAAAAAAAAAAAAACTTTCATTTGTTATGTCATAAAAAATGGCGAGATTTCATTACATCGAAAACATTTTAAATAGTTGTTTTTTTCCTGAAACCATTTTTCATGTAAGTTTTGAAATTTTAAATTAAAAGAGGGGAGGGGGGTAAAAATCAAGTTGAACCCCCAAATTTTTACCACGTTCATTTGACGTCATTTCGCAACTTTTTTTTTTGAAAAAAAAAAAACTAAAATTGGAACGCCCTAGTCTCTGAAAAATGAGTATATTTTGAAATTTTTTCCATCAGAATTGACTTAAAATTAAACAAAACCACCATAAATGAAAATAGCGCATCAGAAAACTGCTGTCTAATTTTTGATTGCGGTGTTTATTTACATATGTTTTGTGAATTTTTAAAAACATGAAAAACCGAAATAACACATTTCAAGGAAGGTGGTCGTAGTTACCCCACAAAGTATTCGAACGAAAAAAACCATCGTCAAGTTCATGTTCAGCGGGTCAAATTACTTCTATCTAGACACTTTACACCATAATTTTACGTGAATTTCAAATTTTCGATTTTTTTGCAGGTCATGATTTGGACAAAAAAAAACCTAAAAAAAATCGAGGATTCAAAACTGCCCCTGCTTATTATGGTTAGTTTCAATTTTATAGTCTGAACACACCTTTATGACGACTTTTCAATCAGAAATATGCCTTTTTTCACTATTATGGCAGTGGGAAGTGAGATGGGGGAGGGAGGATAGTGTTCCATGATGATTTTCAAAATTTGAGTACAGGACAAAATCCTCTATCTCGACCGTAGGTACCTTTTATTTTAAAAGACGAAAAATTATGATTTTTGGATGGCTCTGAAAAATTGGTTGTGGCAGGTAAAATTGAAACATTGGGCCTAATCATCAGAAATTGATGTCCTGCATCCATTTCGGGGGAGCGTTACTCAAAAAAAAAAATCCTCGAAAAATAGGACATGTGAAAATTTGCCAAAAGTAATATTTTTAGGTATAAATATGTATGTGTAATAATTTCATTTTTGGAAAAAATTTTCACTACTTTTTTTTTTTATTTTCCTCATTTGTAAAAATTTTTTAACTGTTAGTCAGTTTTGCAAGTTGAAAAAATTGAGTTGAAAAGATGAAATTTACAGCACATCAGTTTGAGATCATTTCACAAATATTATAACCACCCCCCCCCTACCCACCGAAGTGTCCATTCGTTTTAAAATCCTGTTTAGATTTTTTTTGTTTTTAAATTATGCTGTTTCTATCGATCAATTGAACCACTACAATGCGTATTTTATAATCTTAATTCATTGTGAAACCTTACCAAGTAGTATGATCAGAACACGCAGAGTAAAAAAAAAAAAAAAACAATTAGAATATTATATGCTTTCATTTATTACAAAAACTAAACGTACCTTTTGAGACCTACATCTGTCTTTAGAGCATGTTAATCGTTTATGCGTGGGGGATATTTGATCCGGAAACCAGTTTATGTCGAGGTATAGGCACAAGCGGCTACAAAAGTATCTATGGAAATAAATTCGCTCATAAATTAAAAGTAATTCGTTTTATTCGAATTTGACGGCGCGAGAAATGGTGAACCAAGCGGCGACATGGCGACCTATTATGTCAAAATATATACGCTATGTTATTGAATATGACAGCGTCGTGTTTGCGAAAGGTTTAAATCTACCCAATTAACAACAATTAATCGAATAGCATCGTTGACGTAAATTCTTGTTGCGGTACGAGAGAATAGAACAAAGTTGTATTATAATATGTTGTACGTATTATAAACGTGGAACGTCGCAGTTGTGCCCGTAATTTGTTTACGATACTATGCTGTAGACGTGTAAAGGTATATACGTATACGTACTTTATATTATACACATACATTGGTAAAGGTACCTACGTTTTATCAATTCAGTGATTCTCGGCGATACGGTGCGGTGTTTAAAACACGTGGTCTATTTAAAGGTATCGGGGTTTATTACTTTTATACGAAGTATAGTAAGCCGTTGTACGTGTTTTAATTACAGCTTTAAAAGCGTATACAAATAGTGTGTCTTTACGATAAAATGCACTCGAATGCAAGATGAAAATTACTTACGCAGAACGAATTGAAATACATTTTTTTCAAAGTATTAGATGCATACTTACGTAATCGTACCTATCTGCTGTATACCTAGGCGCGTACATTTGTAAAGTTCTTCAATTCTTATTATTTTGTTTTAAATGCGAGTCGTAATGCGTGTGCTTATTCCTGAAGAAAGGAAAAAATCCTATTCATATTAAACGTAGTTGAAGTGCCTGCCTGGCACATAAGATGATGAAAGATACTAAAACCAAGATCATACTATTACACTCGTTTTTTTTTTCTTTTTTTTTTTCAATTTTATAAAGGCGCATTCTGCATGACTAACTATATATACTTACTTTGGTAATTGGTGATCTTCATTAATGTTTTCAACTTGCAAAAGTGACTGTAAGTTGGAAAATTTTTTAAAAATCGAATAAAATATCATTTTGAAAATTTAAAAAAAAAATGGTATTATTACTCATATTTAAAACCAAAATGATCATTGGTAGCAAGTTTTTACCAACTCTGAAAAATTATGAAGGAAATTTTTCTTTGAGAATGCCTCACGAAATGGGTGTAGGACATCGTTTTTAGACGATTAAACTCAATATTTTATGATTATTTGAGGGTGCTTAAAGAATGGTTACTTTCGTATTTTTTCAAGAATTTTTTAACGTTGTTAAAAATTTTTGTTTCAGTAAATTCTTAGTGACATGGGCTAAATACGTTTATTTTTGTTCATTCAAGGTCGGTTTTCATCGCTTGTATCTTTTTCAAGGGTTCTCAATCGGTGTCCCAGCGTACAAAAGTGCAATATAAATGATTCCAAAAAAAAAAGGAAAAATTGCTTTTTAGGGTTTAAAGTAAATGAAATATGTTCCTTTTGGTGAAAATTTTTTCAATTTTTTAGAAATTCATTTTAATTCATATGAAAAATAACAATGAGCTCCCTTGAAAAATCGGGTAAGGGAGGTGAAATTGAAATATGTATTGCATTCGTTCACTAAGATTAATGTCGTGAGGCGTTTCTCAAAAAAGAATTTCCCTCGTAGTTTTCCAGAAAATCATGGGAAGGTACAAAACGGGAGATTTTTTGAAAACTCCTGGAAAGAAGAAATTATGAAAATTTGTCAACGGTGGTAAATTTTTTTTTTGATTTGTTGAAAAGTTTTGAAAGCTGAATAAATTTAGTTGAAGAGCTGAAATTTTTACCAAATAATTTTAAGGTCATTTCACAACTATTTGTGATCCCGTGTTCTCGTCATTAAACTTGGCAGATTTCCAAAAAAAGGTAGAATTTGGCCCACTTTAGTATTCTTAGTGCTCAGCTACTCCCTCCCCCCCCCCCTATTTCACTTAGAATTTACCGGAGACTAAATTTTTCAATGTTGTGAAAAAATAATTGAAAGTAGTTTTGCATGGTTTTCAATGGTTTACACTCTTGATGTGTCTCAACGTCACACGCTTATAGCTTCAATCTTGCTTCCATTTACAGTAGGAAACTCATTTTGTATAAAACTTGACCGAAAATCAATTTTAAAAGAGCTACTGTTTTATTTGATGAAATATTTGAAATTGAATTGGCGAAAAACTAAACGAGGAGAATGACTAAAATAGACAATCAACGGGGGTGAGAGTTGCGGGGTCGATGCAATGTGTGATATAAGGAAAGAGGAAGTGGGATGTTGATAAGTACTTCGAATAATGCGAGGCAAAAGTCCAATTCTCCTGGACAATGACTGTTTTATAATTTTCACGCAAAAACACGAATCAGTAGATAAATTGTAATTTTTTTAACATTTCGGTGATTAAACTCGATTGGAATTTAAGAAATTAGTACTAGAAATTCTTTTTTGACCTAAGTACAGATGTTTTACGCCATTTATTCTTTATTTGTAGTGTAATGTAAATATTTACGCACCTACTTGAAATTCGTGAGATCATTACTACTTTTTACTAACCTCGTCAAAATATATGTGCTTTTGGCCCGCAAACGTTGTCTTATAACGAAGTATTTACTTATTTTTAAATGTGTGCTCATCTGATGTTGGTTGCTAGATATCTCTTTGGCCAGATGGCCGAGCATACTTCAGTTTAGACCTACAGAAACAGATAGCCTCCACCTCGTTGCGAGAGTTGGAATTTTCTAAATTAATAAAATGCTCATACATATTTTTTAAACTTAATTCTTGCGAGCCTCTTTCTTCTACTTACATCACTAGCTCAAGTGCGCAGGGAGGTGTGCTTTAAAAATTGTACAGATGATTTTAATTCATTTCAAAATAAAAATCTAGAGTCCTTTGAACCTCTGTGTTTCTAGGCACCTGCCTATGTTGCCTATGGGGGGGGGCTTAAAAAAGGTGCGAAAAAATGGCCAAAAATGGTCGTAATGGTCTTCTAAGACCCTAAAACGGATTTTGTTGATGTATAGTACACCCGTCCACTCAAATTATACCTATTTCGGTCCATTATACGACAACTTTTCGTGAATTTTGAGTTTACGATTTTTTTGGTGAAATCATATCATTGGTGGAGCTCTCACATATTAAGACAATTTTTTTGAAAATGTAAGTAAAACGAACCCCAAGTAGTGTCCAGATGGGGTAACTTGATCCGCAAAACATGAATATAAGGTTAATTTTTTTTGTACGAGTACTTCGAACTGTGTAATTGTTTAATATGTTTTCGATAAAAAGCATACCCGAAAAATATAAAATTAAATAAAGGGTATAGCCGAGTAAGGGGTGATTTTGGCCTCAGTCCCGATTTTCGATCTAATATCTTCAAATGGTGTACCTTAATGTAAAAAAATACTGAAAAAAATTTCGACTCCCTCCCCTCCCAACCCTTTTGCAGTTGTGGTCATTTTATTGCATTATTTTCAATAATTTTTCATTTCAACGAAAGCGAATGAAATTTTCTGTTTTATGGCACAAAGGTACATCTCATGGAGGTGTATTTATGATAATTTTTTCATCAGTTTTGGTGCACTCTTTCTCATAGTTTTGGCCATTTTGAATTTTCAACTGCAAAAAAAAACCTGATATAAAAGTTTGATTACTTTTTAAAAATATCCTAAAAACGTTTTTTCTAACGTAGATTTACCTAACGTATTCATTTTTGGCGAACTCAGTTGTGCAAGGGTCGAAAATCTCAAAAAACTATGCAGAAATGTTTAATTTCAGCAGATTTTTTGAATTTCAAATGTTTTATACTGGGAATTAAAAAGGGCTAAATAAAGAAACTAACGTCGGATTCGTGTTTAGCGAGTCAAAATACCTTATTAAACACCATTGGCGCAATAGTTTTACTTGAAATCTCGAAATTCATTTTTTTTTGTCATAAAAAAATTGAAAAATTAGGCAAAAAATGAGAAAAAACTGAATTTCAAGACTTTATGTAAAACAATAGCGAAAATGATATTTATCGTTGTATTTAATGGTGTTTATTAGGGTATTTTGACTCGCTGAATACGAATCCGACGTTAGTTTCTTCATTTGGTCTTTTTTAATTCCCAGTATAAAACACACGAAATTCGAAAAAATCTGCTGAAATTAAACATTTCTGTACGGATTTTTGAGATTTTTGATTCTTACGCAACCGAGTTCGCCAAAAGTGAAAACGTTAGGTAAATCTACGTTAAAAAACACATTTCTGGGAAATTTTTAACAAGTAGTCGAACTTTGCTATCGTTTTTTTTTACAGTTGAAAATTTCAAATGGCCAAAACCACGAGAAGGAGTGCACCAAAATTGATGAAAAAATTATCGTAAATACACCTATGAGACGTGTGTAATTTTGTACTACAGAACAGATATTTTCATTCGCTTCCGTTGAAATAAAAAATTATTGAAAATAATGCAATAAAATGACCACAGCTCCAAAAGGGACAGGTTGGGTGGGGGTCGAAATATTTTTCAGAATTTTTTCACATCAAGGTATACCACCTGGGGGCATTATATGGAAAATCTGGCCTAGGGCCAAAATCACCTCTTACCTGGCTATATGCTTCGTGAGATTTCCAAAGAGTCACGAGCTGTCTGAAGTGCCGGGGAAATGAGAAAATATAATTCTGATATTGAAAGTATAAAATGATAAAAAAGAAGAAAAATTGCAATTTAAATCTTCCAAAACGACATATTATTGTCTTAATTATAGTATATGTATGTAGTATAGATCAATAATTTCAATCGTTGGCTTTTATGATGCCGCTTATATGTAGGTATTCCACCTCTAACAATGCTGTAATTTGTCCTGCGTAATATTTTATTCATCGCTGTATACATCCACTCGATTATACTCGATAATTTCATTTAATAGAAAAAAACGTTCAAAAAAAAATTACTACAACAAAGAGAGACGATAGAGTTACAAAACATTTAAATATAAATAACGAGGAGAAAAGTTGGTAAATAATGTTGACATTGCGGGTTTACACTGTTCTGAACTCAAAATTGGCGTTAATTTTTAGATTAAATGTGGCAGAAAGTTTCATATAGGTCGTAAAAATGTCGGCGATGAAATTTTTTGCCGAATGTAAGAGTATATTATTGTAGATGGGAGAAAATTTCGTAATTTATTTTCAACTATTATATACTTACTTAATTTTCGCCATGTCCGACGACGTTTATTTCAAAGGTTCATGGTGCAGAAAGATTCGAAATAACGTTTTTATTAATAAAAGATAAATACGTTGTGGAAAATTTTCTTTGATATGTCACGCATATAAAATGTATAGTCTTTGACATAACTAGGGGTTTGATTTCATCGGCCTGCGCCAGCGGCCCACTTTGATACGAAAACATTTTCATAAAATTAGCGAGAAATATTAACATTTTCTTATAGCGATGTTTCGCCTACTTAGATATGTATATCTTGCATACTGCGTGTATATGAACAAACAAGTATACCTCTCTCTCTCTATACCTGCTGAATGTGGAGCTTGGAAAAATTTCTGGTTAAATATTTGTATTGCGTGTTATGGAAAGAAAATTTTTATTAGTTGTAGCAATTTACATAATATAGAAAATGCTTATGTAAATAATTTTGTCTGTAATTTTAATCTTGCTTAATAAATGATTCGATAAATGTGTATATCAAAGGACATCTTATTTTATTCTTTAACGTGTAATAACTAGGTTATGTTCAAACGTTGCCTTAGAGTGAAAAATGAATAGTAATGAAAAAAAAAAAAATAAATAAATAAATACTAAAAAATAAGAAAACACTCGATTCAAATATTTATATTTTCCTTCGTCGACGATGCTAAAACATGTTAAATATCTGATAAAAGGAAAACCGTTGAAAATTTCCAACACGTCCTAACTTACTGCTATGTGTAACAAAATGTAAGATATTTAAATGCAGCATTGGTAAGAAGAAAATGAAATTATACGATAAAAGAATATGGATATTTTAGCTGGGTCTGGTTATCGTATGTTTACTAGTCGTAGTTATATCCATCGAGCAGTCTGCTGTTGCTAGAAAGAAAATATGAAAATATAGAGCTCTTGGAAAGAGAGAAAAAAAAGTTACTTAATATCTGTTTCAAAATATATGTAAGAAATATATATGTTAGGCGAGGTACGTAGTATGCAGAATGTGTAGCGTGCAAGTCGCGAGAAATAGTAGTCATTTTGATATCAAGGTCAAGTGATTCACGGAAAGTCACGCAGGTGAATAATGGCTTTTTTCGTTTCGGCGTTTTTGAAAACTGAAAAACCGTATATGCCAGGTTCGGAAAAATACTCGTATTTATGTTAAATATTTTCTGAAGTGGCGGACTGCTCATTGAATTTTAGCCAACGGAGATTTTACGTAGTACATACATAGGCGTACTAGGTATAGAGGAGGTGCATATTTTTATGCGGAGTGAAAAAATTCGCAGCTTTGTTGGCAAGTGGCAACCGAGTGACCTGGAAGTTTGTAGGGTTATTCGAGTCGAACAAATCCGCGTGATTTTTCATGTAACTTTTTCGCACCAGACACGTTGCGGTTTATTTAAAAAGTTTTCTTCGTGTTTAAACTTCATCAATATTCAATCGAATTTTGTCATTCGCAAATAGTCGTATCAATTACCCTAGAGAATGGTAGAAAATTTTTCTATCTCAAACGAACCTGTGAGACTATGAAAGCGTTATTATTTAGTCTCGAAAAGCGTGAAATTTAAAACATTTTTATGCCTTTTCAACCTATAGGTAATTTTTTCTCCCGGTTCTCGTGTCCTGATGGTGATGATGAATTGACTAAAAGTCGAAACGAGAAAGTTGATGGGTGAATATTGGATGTGCGGAATTATTCAATAATTTAATGATAACGCTGGCTTAGCCACAATCGTGATTGGAAAACTTTCTTTCGATAACAAATACATATATCTTCACGTACAAATTGTAATGTATTTTCAACATTTTTGTATTGTATATCTACTGGTAGACCTACCTACCTACCTACGTAATTTGAAAACAAAAAGTTTTACGAAAATTAAAAAAAAAAAATCTTCTGTTTCTTTCCTATTTAGAATTTTAATTAAAAAAATTATTTTCACCACGTTGCGTTGTACGTAAAACGAGGTTAACAGTGAAAAATATGCAACATTTTGGTCAGTGTAATCTGTACCAAATAGGTTGATCTTTTGCAAATGTACAGCAACGTTGAATGTATTCTTATAGAATTTGAATTGGAAAAATATAATCCATTGTCCGGAGAATCGGAGAGAAAAAAATAAAGAGAGGAAAACTCGCCAACAAATTGTAAAAAAAAAAAAAAAAGAAGTACGATACTTTTTTCTAGCGTATTTTTGATTAAAATAAATTACAATTTCGGAGGTTTAAATTTTTTTTTTATATTTGTTTAAATCGATTTCTCTGTCTGTGCGGCTGATCTAAATAGAAAGAGGTAATATTTTTCCAAGAAGTAGCTTCAAGTTTAACTTGCCGACGATCGAGCAGTTGGACAGGGTCTCGGGGGAAAATAAATTTATAAAACGTTTCTCTTTTTTACCCTATTGTGTGTGAAAAATTCGTTGCAAATTGTATCGGAATTGGTTTGTTTCCTTTTTTTTTCTTTCAATTGATATTTCATGAAATTTTTAGAAGATGGTGTTTCTGTTTTCGTATGGATTTAATATTAATTGAATGGTTCAATTTAATGTATTAAAATTTTCGTTTCGTTGTAGAGCTGAGATGTTAAAGACCTCTGTGCTTTCTTAATTGACCGTTTCCTTTGGAAGTTGATAGAAAAATTATCTCGATTAAAATTAGACCTTGGAAGGTTTTGGGTTCGTTTTAGTATACTTGAAAAAAAGAAAGAAAGAAAGAAAGAAAAGAATACCTATGCTTATCTGATTAAATACGAGTATACGTATATGGTACTTATTTTTGAAAAATACTCATTAAAGTATCTATTTTTGAAAATTTACCCTAAATTTTAACTATTGATCAACTTCACGAAATGTAGATAGCTAATTATTCTAAAACAACGATTCTAAGTAAATTTTTTAATAGTATTTGAATTTATGAAAGATGTGTCTTTCGTCATTTAGGAACCTATAGCTATTTTCGTTCGTCCCTGTTTGCTCGGTATAGTAAGTTGAAATTATATTTATACACCCACTGCCTATTTTTACGATCAATTAGGATACTTACCCGAAATCTTCGAGTATAATCTTTTCGCGTAATAAATTATAAATAAAAAGGATACCCTTCTAATTGCATTTGAAAGACTGAATTGGTATTGCGTTTGCGGAGCAATTTCACAAGACACGTTACCGATTAATAAGCTTTATTGATACTGATTTGTAAATAATAAAGGGCGTACGCATTGTTGCAGGTGAAAATCAAAATTTAGGTGTTTGAAAAATCGCGTTCCCTTATCTACTTTCGAAAGGGTTCAGTTTGTAGAAGACAATGCATTAATCATCATTACATCGTACGACGAGGGAAACATAAAATATTGTTTGTGAAATAAGGTAAGATCGTTTTTGCTTTATTGATTAAACGAGTATTTTTTACGACATAATGTAAATGATTTATTTTACGAGGTACCTATACCTACCTACTTATCATTTTTTTAAATTTTAGCTGAATTTTCGTTTTTTTTTTTTTTTTTTTTTTTCTTAAATTTCGCATGTATCAAAATCANTTTTTTAAATTTTTGTTGAATTTTTTTTTTTTTTTTTTTTTTTTTTTTGCTTAAATTTCGCATGTATCAAAATCATTGTTCGACTAAATGTTTATTTCGAGGTCAATTTTTTAACATATTTTTGTTATTACGTTATGTTTTGAAAGAAAATATTTATTTAAAATAGCATTTACAATCATGTAATGTAATATAGCCACATATCAGTTGATCATAAGAATACATAAGAAAGAAAATGCAGAGCTACAAGATTCAAAGCCAACACCTTTTAGAATATTAATTTTTAATTTTATAAAAATTCGAACATTGAAGTTGCAATTTCAAAAATTGCTCTTTCTAACAAATTTTAAAGTTAAGATTCTGAAGAACTGTACTTTTCAATGTCACAATTTTTATGTAGTACCCTGTCATCTTCGGATAATTTCATCTTCTCTCCCTCTATCAAAAATTCAAAGCTACACCACCAGTTCGGAGTAAGCATTTAAGTGCATCTGAAGAAAAACAAACTTTGAATTTTAGCTATTTTCAGTAAGGATTCTTACTTTGAGGGAAGAAGGCACAATACAAAATCTGTACGCCCAAGTCAAATTAGCTGCTAGGGTCCATTAATGATGGAGTTGATTTTTAACGTTTTAAAAGAGGTGTAATGCGAGTTCCTGCATCTCTCTCAAGTTTCGTCAGCATCCTTTGACAGCTTCACAGGGTAATGGACTCATTTTCAAGGTTAAAAATAAGCCTTGAAAGTTCAGTAGTGTAACTAAAATTCTTTTAGTGAACTGAAGGTGGGTCTTAAAAACGAGTGCTTCCGACATTTATCAATTGAGTGGAAGGGGGGGGGGTAATTACATTTTTTGGAAATGAATTGTTCAAGTGCTTGCTTTAATGACAAACTTTCAAACTTTTATAAGATTATTTTTTTGTTGTAATTTTTGATTTTTTATCAAATTTTTAGTTCTTTTGTATAGTTACGTATCTGTGAAAATTTGTAGATCGATGTATTTTTCTAGCCTCTTGGAACAATTTTTTAAGTTTTACTGATAAATTATACGCTGTTTAAAAAAATTCCACGTTCACATTACTAAGCTGATATTTTTCAGTAGGTATCATAATATAAAAAACTTGATCCTGTAATTTATAATTTCGAATCTGATAATTCAGAGTATTCGGAGGGGGAAGACAAAAAATAACAATATTTTTCAGTGGGATATAAATCTTAGGTATTGATATTGCTCTAAACACCAAAAAGATCCCAGAATAAGAGGAGAAGGATTCGAAATTGTCAATATTTTCGAATGGGGAATCAAAATGAGGTAAGGAGAGGTGGACAGACTAATTTCAAAATTGATAGTATTTTTGAAAGAGGTACCGAATAGAGATGATTTGGCTTTGTGATTCCGAATTTGGTACTGATACTACTCTTGACCGCATATAGAAGCCAGGAGTAAACGGGAAGGGGGAGGGGATCTGCTAATGAAAATATTTTTGATCGTAATAAAAAAGTACAAATACTTGATTTTTTTTAATCTTTACTATACTGGACGTGTATAATTGCAAGATTTTTGAGCTCAGTGTTGAGGAGGTTGGGAAGGTGACCTAGTTCTGAATATGGCTTTGAACATCCAACTTCTACTAGGTTATTACTTGATCTTATTTGTGTGTGTGTGTAGGCGGGGGAGCAATGTACTACTTGCCGTAGTATTTTTCGAAATTGCTTGCAGCCCTTGCACCTTTGGGTACTGATATGACTTTAAATCCTTAAAAGATCCCAGAGGTGGAGGGTCATAATTTTAAATTGTCAATATTTTCGATTGGAGATTCAGAATATAGGATATTTGACTTTGTGATTTGGAATACAATCAGGGTCATAGCTGAGGGAAGGGGGTGAGCCATCCCCGCAAAGTGAAATGGTTGCAAGTTATTCAAAAAATTTTCAAACTGTTCAAAAAGTTTTGAAAAAATGAAAATTTGGCATTGGGTAAATTTTAAAGAATATTGGAAAAAATGAATGCATTATATTACAAATTTTTAAAGCTTTTGTTCATATTTTCTAAAATTTTTATCTTCGCTCCACTCGTGCTACATTTTTATTAATATTTTAAAGAACGAATTCCATTAAATCTCTTCTCTCATAGAAGGAAAATGCCGTAACTGAACTCGAAAAACTTATGAAAACTGAAAACCTTTTTTTTTCTTCATAAAACTTCGAAATATGCTCTTTTTAGTAGTTAAAAAATCCTATTTATTTCATTTCATTTATTTAATTAGAAAAAAATTTGCTGTACAACCCCTCCTCCCCTCCTCCTCCAGTTGATTACTACGACCCTGTATACAGTCTTCGTATAATTCTAAATATCATTAGTGTGCTGGAGAGAGGGGGGGCGAGCAGACGACCAAAATCAAAATTTATAATATTTTTGAGTGAGATATGGGGGTTATTCTAAGGAAAATTTGGAACTAACGAAACTTAAACCATAACTTCACAAAAATAGGACTGAGCATTTTTACTGTAAATTAAGTTGTTGGAAGTAGAAATTTTTGTAAATCATGCTGATTTTTGTATTAAAAAATTGACGAACACAAAAGAGGTAAACATTCATAATGAGGAAAACATTTTTTACTTTCAATTTTTTGTATATTAATTATAAAGTTCTATTTAAAAAAAAAATCAACGAACACAAAAGAGGTAAAAACTTATAACTATAAGTAAAACATTTTTTTTTCTAAATTTTTTGTAGATGAATTATGAAGTCCCTTTTTCTTAAAAATTAACAAACCAATGTGAAGTTGGGAAAACGATTTATTTATTTTTTGGTATTTTTCTTTTTCTGTTCTTCTTTTTCATCGTAGTTTTTACTTGTGGCTTTTGTAAAGATATTTTTATAGCACCTGTGAACTTTCAGAATGAATGCTCACACACTTGGTATTTTTGAAAAATGAAACTTACTAAAATGATACAATTGCAAAATTTTATCAGGTTGTAGAATTTTGGAATCACCGAATAATTTTGACCAGTTCAAATTTCTGGAACTACCGCTTAGAATAATCGGTTGATATGAATGACTCTAAATTTTGGTAAAAGGTGAGTTAAAATTCAAAACTGCTTGTATTTTAGAGTGGGATGTCGTAATGCAGATAATTTTATTTACTTATTTCGAATACAATTTTGGTATTGCTCAAAACTTCAAAGATGGTCCAAGGTAGCATGCAAATTTTCAAATTAAAAAATTTTTTGAGCAGGTTTTCAAAATACAGATAATTTGATTTTCTCGTTCTCATTTTGAATTAAATATTTAATTATTTACCTACAAGTTTGACTTGAGACATAATTTATGACATTACCAACATAATGAAATTAAAATTGTACTGGGAGCACTTGAATTTTAAAAAAATATCAAAATAAGTATGATATTTGAAATTTTATTTGTTTACATTTGACAATTAGGTATACCTTGTGGCACGAAATGCAATAGGATAAAAACGTATGACTGGCATTTTTTTAATGTAATTTTTTTCTCGATTCAATGACAAAATTTTTACACAGAAACACCTAGACGATCAGTACATAACATTAATTCGATTGAAAAAAAAATAAAAAATATCGTTTCGACGAAAATCTTTCGTTAGCACTGTATTAAAATTGAAACGTTACGATAAAAAATTATACCCGAGTTATGGGGAGACTGTTATCGATACATAGATATATGTATTTGTACAAATGGTAACTGTGTGGTAGAATTTAGAGCATGAAAGGATGGAGGTTTTTCGAGGAAAATTGACGCCGCCACCATAAACCATATAACGACTAGTCGAAGCTGTTATTGAAAGAATATACTTTTACAAACAATTAATGTAGTATGAAGTATATCACTATAGGAAGTGTATGAACGCAAAATAGTGCTAAACTTACAAAATGCGTACTGTTTACTGGTTTTCGATCGTTATTGGTTATATATCGGCTGAAAATTTTCGCTAACACGATTTATGCGTTAGGCAAGCCTGCAACGATCTAATGAAAAAGACGCTTTATTATAAGTAATAAAATATCCGTAAAAAGTTGCTTACTGTACTCCTGGGAAATTCAGGGTACGCGATAAAGCAAAAAATTAGATGTTTTCGTTAAAAAAATAAATATATTTTATCTTAAAGAAGTATTTACGTTTTTTTCGTGCTCGCAGGTTTTTTAAGTGTTTTTTTTTTTTTTTTTCTTTGGCTTCTTCATTCGCTGATTTTTATTATCTCTTTACATTTTACGCCGAATAACTATTTTTTTCTTCGTTTTGCGGAGAAATTATTATACCGGTACGTTTATTATGTTACGAGTAAGTTGCGGTTCATGATGCTGTGCTGTGTGTATAGAGGGATAAATAAGTATTCCGATTGCGAGTTGAAGACGAAGCGAGGGGGCGATGGTTTGTTTTCGGGTGCAAATTTGATAAAAACACATATTTCACCGAATTTATCAAGTTTTCTTTCGTCGTCGTGCTGGTGGTATCTGTTGTAAGAAAAGTGGAGGAAAAAAAGAACGACACTAGGACTCGGGATAAACAAAAGGGTTTATACGAAAAGATTCCGAGAGCTCGGTTACGTCATTCCGACAAATGGCCGATTAATCATCGAGAGGAGTTGTTTCTACGTCGAGTATTGTAGCAGGCCTAAGACCACAGACGACCGACCAACGTCGAGTAAAAAGAAGATGATTTTAAAATTAAAGGTGAAATTCGTTTTCTTTGAAATTAGTCTCGTGCACTTACTTATTGCTTTCATAGCGTGGAATGAATTTAAAGAAAGCTCGCCTGCTCGCCTGGCTACCAGTCTTTCTTCTTTTCACTTTTTTTTTTTTCGGCTCCAGCATTTCCGCTAACGTGTGCAACGATAAATTGCTCAATTGGCGTGAGGATAATTTAGCCAGAGATTATCATGATTAAGTCGTAAGAAAAAAGGCTTTATTGTGCGAGGTTTTCAAGATTTTAGATTACGCTATAAAGTTGGAAAATTTCGCGGGCGCGAAACGAACGTGTTTGTTTTTCTACGAAGTAGATAGTCGTGTGTGGTATTTTTATAATAATACGATATTGCACGTACGTGTACAATTTCAACACCTTATTGGATCACTTTAAAAGTAAATACGTTATTTTGGCCGGGTCGAATTTTTAGCCTGATTTTCTGCGTCATATTGTCAATGAAAACCAGGCTATTACGGTCAATCGAACTGCGGCAGATGAGGCAGGGTTATCAACAAAATCTGTTTCTGGGTTCTAAAAAACCATTGCGACCACTTTCGGCCATGTCAGATGTTTATTTTTATTTTTTTATTTTTTTCCCCGCGAAACTTATGATTATTTGCTCAGCTCGAATACGACAAAAATCTATGCAATGTGGAAAATAGGCTTAGATTGGTGGTGAATTTGATATTCTGGAGTAGAGATGATCTCGGGTCAGAATTCAGTTATGCCCAAATTTGGGATAGGGGGTTCTGAGATGCGAAAATTGTTCCTTTTCGAGCCAATCGAAGGTGAATCCAAAGTTTAAAAAACATATCCAAAGTAAGTCTCCTAGTTCAATTAGGAGGGGAGTTATGAAGGTTTTTTCTCTTTTTGACCTTCTTCCCCTATCTCCCCTCCAAATTGAGCTAGGAAGTTGATATTTGGTATGTACGCAAAGGTGGGTTGTTTTTGACTTTTTTTGAAAATCGAAACCTAATAGGGCACAATATTTGTGGAGTGGGGTCGAAACAACGTGGTAAAAAATTACAGCCTCCTATCCCTGATGGAAATTTTAATCTGGCGCTAAAACGATTCAAAATTTGAAAAAAATTCAAACAAAAATTTCGTAAAAATAGTTTTACCACGTCTAGTTTTACCCAAAAAGACTGTTTTAGACAATTTCCACGTATGATCCTTTTTTATAGGACCATTTATAAAATATGCCAACTTTTTCTCTACTCGTGTATTTTCCAGTGATAGGCAAAATCCGGCATAGAAGAATCCCAAATCCAAAATCCAAATCCGAAATGCGGGTTCAATATTTCGTATGATTAAATTTAATTTGTGAAAGAAATGAAAGAAATTGAAAATGGTACTAATCTTTAAAACGATTACACTGTTCCTGCTTTCTTTGCGTACTATTTTTTGGGTCTGATTTTGAAAAAATGGGCTTTTTTAACGATTAAGAAGTCCATTTCTAAGAATGTTAAGAAAAAAAATTAGCATAAGTATAAAAATTTTCAAGTTTTTCGGTCTCTGGGTGAGTCCAGACCCACAAGCCCTCCGCCCTGGCTACACCTTCTGTGACAACAAAACAAAGGAGTGAAGAGCGTGAAGTAGAATAGTGTTACGAAGACTTATCGTGATATTGATTTCTTTTTCGGCATATTCTTTCATTTCCAAAATTTTGAATTCAAAATCCCGCCTTTGCAAAAATGGATTTCAAATTAAAAATCCGAAATCTGGATTTCGCGATTTTTCGGATTTTAAATTCAGGAAGGTTTAAATGTTGTCCCCCACTGGTATTTTCAAAAAAATTGTTAAAAAATCAGGGAATAGAGTACTAGAGGCTCATAAAATGGTAAGGTTATCAATGTAATAACCCAATTAGCTCATTTGAGGCAATTTCTAAGAAGTATCTTGTTCTAAACAGGAGTGTGAAAACATGGAAAAATGACAAAAAAAAACAGTCAAATATGAACTCCTGAACAGAGGAGCAGTGGATAGAAAATCGCCTCGAGGCAACTAGATAGATTATAATATTAATAATATTTCCATTTTATGTGTCAACCATTTTTTTTTAAATTGGAAATGCACGAATACGTGAAAAAATGGTATATTTTATATGGTCGTACGAAGAGGTTCACGTTTGAAAATCATCTGAAACGGTATTTGTATGAAGAACTAGTCGTACTAGAATTATTTATAAAAATTTTTTTGAATTTTTTGATTTTTTTCAAATTTTGAATCGTTTTAGAGCCGGATTGAAATTTCTGCAAGAGATAGGGAGTTGAAATTTTTACCACGTTATTTTGATCCCACTCTACAAATATTGTGCCTTGTTACGTTTGGATTTTCGAAAAAAAGTCCAAAACGATCCACCCTAATGTACACTCAGTATAGGGTCATAGATGTGCCTTTTGGGGATTTGAACTCTTTAGGTTCATTGCTCCCCCTTAAAACTCCAAAATTTCGGGTTTTTGGAGGATTTTCTTAGGTTTTAAGTTTTTTTCTCGTATAATTCCCCTCCGAATTGAATTAGAAAGTTGAAATTTAGTATGTAGATTTACTATACTTAGGTTCTAGATATGCCTTTCGAAGGGTTTCCCTATTCACTCCAATATCTACCTGTACTCCTATCATTGCTCATTTTTTCATTCCACGAGTGGGCAATTCGAATATTTTCTTAATTTATATAAATTAGGCGCAAAAAGCATCGCCTTACGATGTTTTTTTTTCCAGTTTTTCTCGGTTCAAAATTCATATACTCGGGATTAAAGACCAATACATAAGTATCGATGTTGAATTTCATTATAGTAGCTAAATTACATCATGTATGAAAATTTGGCAACGTTGTGATTTATTCAGATTTATGACGTGGGAATTTATTTTTCACTCGACGAGACACGACGTACAAGAGGTAAAATGTTTTTGAAAACTTGGTGCGGGAAAAACCGATGGTAAAAATCTGGAATATTGAAATCAAAAGCAACTCTTCGTCTCGTCTCGTACCTCAAGTTTTCAATCAGAAAAGAATTTCTTTTGCAATTCATTGCTATTTAGATTGGAAAAATAAATAATGAAATTCCATCGCGACCATATTTATTAAAAATTAATAACCACCTTTGTCATTATTACGTTTATATTTCTGCCCAAATAGATATGGATGGCCATCCTTACGCTGGCGTTGCACATTTGAATTCAACGCTCGAACTTTTATTAATGAAAATTTTTCAATGAACGCGTGCCATCCGATATTATGTTTTAGTCGATATGAAAAAGAAAAGGATACCTATTGTTGGCGGCGAATTTTTATACACTTTCAAACATAATAAAAGCTATTTATACTAAAGAGCTATTATTCTTCATCATGAAACCGAATACAAAACGGATACACAACAGGGTGAAAAAAAAATTGAAGCCTTAAACTCACACATATAATAAGTAAATGTTGATAAATACGAAATTAATATTAATGAAGCTTTTTACTTCTATTGAAATTTTTTTCAGTCTGTTTGGTCGCGATGGTGCTTTTGCTCGATGTTAGTAAAAATAATTTATTCGAATACCCCCACTCCCCTCCCCTCCGTCCACTCACCTGCTTCCCATCAGCTATATGCAGTAGCGTACCTACGTTAATTTTTCCTTAATTCGTTATACTTACTTGCATTTCTGCGTATTAAATTATGAAAATGGTGTAAACATAGTTTTATCGTTCATCTATGAATTATTATTTACGTGTGTTGACCTTTTTTTTTTTCTTCTTCATGTAATGCAGCGAAGTAACCCTACCCTGTATCGTGTTTTAGAAAGAGAAAATACTCTAGTTATTTTTTTTCGCAGGTAGGTACAGTAGGTACCTTACAAAGGAAACGTAAACTTTTGAAATTCAAAAGCTTTTAATAGAGTAGCGTTTTTTTTACTTTTTTTTTTTTTTTCATAAGCTTTAATATTTTTAGAGTAAAGGTAAAAACAGTAGGGTAAACGTCGAGTTCTATACGAAAATATTTAATGGTAAATTCGTTAAGATTATATGGCCTCTTGGGCGTGAATTAGACTAATTACTAAGATGAGATTATTTTTTTTTTTTTAGATTAAGTATATTCCGTTACTGACGAGGTTCCAATTTATATATATATTCGTACCTACGTTTACGTGTATTATTTTGAGAAATTTTTTGAAAAAGAAAAAGTCGTCGTATACGTCATCGTCAACTTATTTAACTCGTATAAAAAGTTTTCACTTTGCACGATACAATACGATACGTTATACGTAGTTATGTACGTCTACATAGGTAGAGGGCACAGGCACACTTATTCTTGAATTCATGTTACCGTGTTCATATCACATGGAAAGAATTAACACGTTTAAATCACAAGTAATCGAATAAACTGGAAAGAAAATCGTTCAACGTCTACATATATATATGTACCTATACGTACCTGTACCTTTATGTGAGAAAATATTTGGTTGGACACCCACGTCAAGTCGTTTCGTATCGTAATAAATTTTTAGTACCATTCTTGTCAAGAAATTATTCCGAAACGACACGACATCGACGTGGTTATTAATTTGAATCATGTCAATTTGCTCGATGCAGTATGCAAAAAGATGCATTTCTGCAGTACACCCACGCTTCGTTTAATCTTATACCGAACAGAATGATTGATGTGGTTCGTTTCGCTCTCTAATCCGAGTTGGAATTTTTTTCATTATATTATAATGATACCGAGTTGCATAATGTTTGGTTCAAGACATTTATATAGTGTTTGTTATTTTAATCGGACTTGATTCTTAATTTTTTTTCTATAATTGTTACAATTTTAATTTGCTATCTTCTTGAAAAATTGTTTCGTTTTAATCAATCGATTACCTGGTCGTCGTCTAGACAGTTTTAGAAGATGTCTAAAAGATTAATTGATGAGAAAATTTATCCTGGCATAAAATTGATAATTTAAACAAAAACCCTATTGAAATTACTATTTCTTCATCGTCGTCTTCAGTACCTTCTTTGATTCATGGATAGCATTGGCTGATACCGTATTACGTTCTTTGATATTTCTATTTAAGATGTTTAAACCTACAGGACCACCTTATTGTGAAAAATCTTCGCAGAAATTGTTAACTTGTTGTAAACGGGTATACATTGCGATTTTAATCGTTTTTATGGATTTAAAAGGCTATTACGTTTTATTTACGTGCCGTGAATGGGGGGGGGGGTATTAATAAAATCCGCCCATGACAACTATTTTTGCCAATATCATATTTATTTTTATTTTCAATTTTTTTCCTACGAGTAAAAATCATTTGTTCAGCTCGAAACCTACCAAAATCAGTCAAATTGAGGGAATCGGCTTAGATTGGTGACGGATTTGATATTCTGGAGTGGGATTGACTTCGGGTCAAAATTCAGTTATGTCCAGACAGGAGAGGGAGGAGGGGGCTCTGAGGGACTGAAATCGCTAGAACTGTTCTTTTTTGAGCCAATCGATAGACAACCCAAAGTTGTATAACATACCCAGAAATTAGTCTCCTAATTCAATTTGAAAGAGAAATTCAAGGAGCCCCCCCTCTTGAGCTTAAAAAGGAGCTGTTTCTCCCCTATCTCCCCTCCACATTCAGCTACGAAGTTAAAATTTTGTATGTAGACTTGGTAAATGACATAGATCTTTTGGAGAGGGAGGGAGAGGGGTTCGACTTTTCAGACTCATTGCATTCTCATACAGGCCTGAACATTTCGTTTTTTGGTAGATTTTTCTCATTTTTTCAGTTTGTTTCTCGCATAATTTCTTTTCGAATTGAGCGAGGAAGTTGAAATTTGATAAATGTAAATTGAGTATTGATCTTAGCTGTGCTTTTTGGATGTTTCGACTTTTTAGTCTCGTTGTACACCGTTACTGCGCCGAAAATGTTGTTTTTTTGTTACGTAATTTTTCTCATTGCGAGCAACTTTAGTAAAGCGAGGGCCCGAGCTGCAGGTGATTTCTTATATATAAATCTGGTAGGTGAATTTAGCGGGTTGTAAATGTGGTCTTTGACCTATTGAATTAAGCACTTTAAAATCACTTTCTAACCCCTACTACTGATTAGTTGCGATGTTTTTTTCCACGCACATAATTCCAATATTTTACAAAGTGCTTTGAAAATCCCCGAGAAGTAAAAAAGTTGGCGAATACGTTGTTTTATGAAGTTATTAAGATACAAGAAAAATGGGGGTCGATTTGCCTAAATTCTAGGGATTATGATAGATTGCTGAGGGTTAATTTTTGAAATTCTCTTGTAGGTAATATACGCTTATCTCATTGAAGAATTGATAAGATAACAATTCTAATCATTTGCAAGTATCCGTTCATCTCTTAAAGTAGTAAATTCATCGTGGTATAGTACTTTTTCGTCAAAAATACGAAACAAGTAATGCAAAACCTTCTATATCTATCAAGTATTAATTCAATGCGTTTTTCAACGTAATTTTACGCGTTTGAAAGTAAAGAATGACTATGAAGAATTCCATCTTGACATTATCAAATTTACGTATTTTTTCATTTTGTGAATTTCCATCAACTCCCTTTTTTGCATTTTCCCCCTATCAGTGTATTCGCTTACCCCTTGAGATTTTCGATAAGTTATTTCCGTCTTTATATTCACGTATATACATATAATACCCTGCGTACTTCTATACTTATATGTGTATTGCACTTGGATGTTGAATAATTTCGACGCCGAAATTAATAGCCAGCAGTAATAAATGAATTTTAATCACTTACACGGTTCAGGGTTTCGTGTAGGCCGTGTATAATGTGTGTCGTTAAACTAATGGAAATTAAGCCGACTTTATTTTACCACTTGCATCTTGAAAGACCTTTTAAAAATGATAGATGTTCTGTTAACCCTTGTAAGTATTCAGTTCGTGTTGATATCTTATTTCGGTTCGAACAATGGGTTAAATTATAGATACAAATAAATACAGACCAGCTTACGAGTATTGTTGATACGTAATTACCCTGTAAAGAGATGAGCATTTAACGTAGGTTGGTACTTGGTATTATGGTGAAGTGTTGTAAAAAGGTGTCCAAATTTTATGCTGTACAGGGTTAAGGTTGCATCATAGGCCTACATATGTTTATTATAGTTATATCAAGCAGTCTGTTCGGACTGCACCCGCCTAGAAAAAAAGAAGAACAAATGAAAAAATAAAAATACGAACTTATGCGAATGCACACGAACACAGTCCGACCGTACTATTGCTTATATTCTCTGATCACCTAGTTGCAAAATTCAAACGCGAATTATGCAATTAATAATTAATAAAAACATCTAAATTTTACGTATCATTTTCGCATCTTTAAAAGCTTTAACATGAGATATTAGTGAGCCTTCTGCGATGAAAATCAAATGAGATTGGGATACCTCGATCTAGTAGTTTGGGGTAATTTTTTCTAAACAGTTATACATAGTTATAATTCCGTTGACATACCTACAGCTTTCAAAATTAAACCAGTTACTATGAAATTTAGTGCAAGTGGTATAAAATGTATCCTAGATTTCGCTTCTAATGATTAGCGGCTTTGAAACAAAACAATTTTTAAAACATTCTCAAATCTCACACCAGTCATCGGTAGCAGCTGTTCTAATTTTGTGTATAGACGAAAAATTGTGTTGTTTCAAGACTGCTAATCATAAAAAGCGAAATTTAGGATACATTTTGTATAATTGTACAAAATTTCATGGAAATCGGTGCAGTTTTGAAAGCTCCAGGTGTATCAACGGAAATTGTATGCAATCGTCAGCCATCAGAAGTAAACTGGTCAACAGTAGTTGCGATTCTAATTTTGTGAATAAATTAAAAATTGTTTTGTTTTAAGACTACTAAACATAAAAAGCGAAATCTAGAATACATTTTATATAAGTGTACAGAATTTCATAGTAATCAATTCAGTTTTGAAAGTTCTTCACGTGTTTACGGAAATGATATGCAATCATCATCCATCAGAAGTAAACTATCCTTACTTGTCATCAGTGGCAGTTGTTCTAATTTTGTATAAAGATGAAAATTTGTTTTATTTCAACCAATATGTGACAACAGATGTCAGAAACGACATCTAATGTTAAATTAAAAAAAAAATTTCCACAACATGATGTCAAAAATGACATCTACCATGCTATAATTTTAGTTAAGATGTCGTTATTGACATTACGTTGTGGTAGTAAGTTATGCTGAAATTTAGATGTCATTTTCGACATCATGTTGTGAAAATTTTGTTCTTTGGTACAGGTTAAGGACTACTAATCATTAACAGGCACATCTAGAGTACATTTTATGTATAATTATACAACATTTCATGGTAATTGGTTCAATTTTGAAACCTCAAGTTGCGTCAACGAAAATTATATGTTATTATCATCCATCAGTAGTAAATAGGGTACAATACAGGATTGTTCCTTTACATGTAAAATAACGTAGAATAACTGGTGTAAAATGTAAAATAACATAAAATAACCGAATGATGTGGAATAATGTAGAATAACTACTGATAAGAGTGATAAGCGTGGCAGTGAATTTTGATTTGAAATTTGAAATAGAATAGAAAAAATACAAATAATGGAATACTAACTACTAAGTTTGGAGATGAAATGTGAAAATTTATTCTATTTATTTTTCATAAAAGTTGATAAGTTATCCATATTTGATTTGAAAGTAAATGATGGTGACTGATTCCTTCACTTAAGTACTGGTTATCGAATCTCACTTCTGTTTTTAGCATCCAAAAATGAAGATGATTAAATGTGTTTGATGGATATGAATTTTGAAATTTTGATTGCACTGAATTTGATTAAAATTAGGGCGATTCTACTCTATTTGTGTTATTCTAAATGAGTAAAAATAATGGTTTCAAAAAACTCCATTATTTTACATTATTCTGCGCGTAATTTTACTGTAGAATAGTTTGCATTATTCTATGGAACAACTCTGGTACAATCTGATTTCAATAAATGCAGTAAAGTAGTACTAATCTTGTCACTAGCTATTGGTATTTCCATTTTACAATCAAAGTAATCATTTAAGAAATATTTTAAAATCTCGCTTCTATATTCTAATAAAAAAAAAAGTGATATAATCACAAAAATACTTTTAAAAAGCAAAAACCCAGCCGTAAAAAAAATTAAAAATGAATAATTCCACTCAAAAAATAAGGTGGTATAAATTAAGAAATCGCCAAGCAATATAATGTGTAATGAAAGGATGTCTTTCAGCCTGAAATATTTTCAAAATCTGCTTACCTTTCAGTCAATAATTTTTGGATTGTTGTGTGAAAGAGAAAAATTTCTCCATATAAATTATGAATGATTATTTTATAAAAGAGAGGTCCATCAGCTGCTAAAAATCAATTTGTATACCGGGCTCATCTTAGTTCCAACAAGTTGGGCCCGGTTTACAAATTGATTTTTTTTTTCCTTTCTTAACACCATGTTCTGCAACGGAGGCCAGAGGCGTATTGAAGAGATAGTTGTTTAAAGAAGAGGCTTTAGTCTAGTTTTGGTCACAAAAGATAGTATATTTTGAATTTTTTAACGATCATCGGCCAGGACTTTTTCAGGATCGTTTGATGTAGGATATAGTATTCTTTCTCTCCAATACTTAGGACGTTCGAAGAGTATATGAGTTATGAAGATTTGGCATTTGCATGTTGGGCATAAGGGAGAAGAGTTTTTATTCAGAAGATAGGAATGTGTCAGAAGAGAATGACCTGAGCACACTCGCGTGATGATTACGTTTCCTTTTCTAGAGATGTTGAAGTTATTTCTCGAAAGTGTATGATTTTTTATGTTTCTTAATTTACTTGAGGAGGGAATTTGTTGCCAGAATAGTTGAAATGTGGATAGGTTTTGTGCTT
>FIZR01013136.1:0-18837 GCA_900060175.1 Ferrisia virgata
AAATTTTTTTTTTTTTTTTATTGTCTTCGATTTGCCTGGGTTTTATTAATTTTTTTTTTTTTTTTTTTTTGTATTTGTATATTTTGACATTATCCACAATCTCAATGAAGAAATAATTGCTCGATTATAATTTATCGCCCATTATCGTAACTGAATTGAAAATTTATTAAGTTTGCAACCATTCTTTTGAAGAAAAAAATTCTGACTACGATACTGTCCCTGACCCTTTTTTTGCTTGACATACTGTAACACCTTCAATTACTTTAAAATCATATTAAAAAAGTTTTCAGGCTACAATTTAAGAAGTTGGTTTCAATTTGATGGTTTCCCATATCCTAATAATCTGATTACGTATGGCAATTTCAAATAAGCTTTGAGTTTAGATCACGAAAGCAAAGATGTATTTCAAATTTAATTACCATTGCAATCGACTATGTAATGTGAACACTATTACTCGTACATCGACCATTATTTCAGCTCTAAAAGTCTGTGACTGAAAAGTATGGGCTGGATTATTACACGGTACACACCCTTGTATCGAGAAATGTTTTGAATTGATCCAAAAATCCTCCCCCTCCCCCTCCTCCCATCGTCATTCTAAACAAAATAGTAGAATGCCCATATCTTTAGCTGTGCAGGTTTCAAATCAACTTTTTGGCAGCCTTAAATAGCACTAGGTGTATTTCTGAGGATATAATTATGAGGAAATTGTTGTCTGTATTTAACGATCACTTTAAGTGACTTTGAATCAACGACGTCTTTCACTTTCTATTTGAAATTTGAAGGAGGCGGATTTAAATTGAGAGAAAAATTTTTAAATTCTCGAATAATGCGTTTTGCCAGGTCGATCACGTGGAGAAATAGCATCAGACCTGCGGTACACGCAGCTAGGCAACTCTTAGCAATAGGCATATTATGTAATACTCTCCCCCGCCTAGGCATGACATTCTGACAAGCAGAAGTACCAAGTACCACGTATTAATACAAAGTGTAAATAGTTAAGCAGTCTCGGTGAAATAGAAAGAGAAAATAGCATTAAAAAATATATATATATATATATATATATATATATATGAAACAAGTATCGAATATGTGCAAAAGTATAGCAGAAAAAAAAAAGTATATATAAATTAGGAAAAAAAATTATATACGAACCGATGAAGAAAGATGAGGCAAAACGAATGAAAAAAGCGACGAATCAAACGAAAAATAATAATAATAATAATAATGAATCCGAATAACAATTAAAGAGAAAACGAAAAGCTGATCGAAAGAAAAACTCAACTCGAAAAACAAATGCAAAAAAAATGAATGAATAAATAAATAAATACAAAACAACGAAAATAACGAAACTAATAAAATTAAGGAAATAAAAAACGATTGAAAAATAAAACAATAAAGAGACTGGGTAAAAGAAAAAAAAAATGAATAAATAAAAAATATAAATTAAAGAAGAAAAAGAAAACAAATGAAAAAAAAAAAAAAAAACAAAAATCACACACGCACATACACCAAGCGCGATTCGCGAAATACTACATTAAAACAAAAAACAATGAAGGAGAAATGAAAAGAGCGCGAAGTAGTAAAAAAAAAATTCAAATCAGATGATGGCGAATTTACTGATAATTATACGAAAAAACGCCGCATACTGTGTGAACCGATAGAAAAATGGAAAATTTTCGCCGGTATCTTTATCAAGAACTGCAGCGGCGACGAGGCGGCGGTGTAGCGGCTCGACGAAGAAGAATTTTTTTTTATTTTTTTTTTTATTTTTCGTTATTTTTCCATCGAAAAATTGCAGTAGTAGAACGAAAGCGGCGAACTATCGAGACACGTTTGAAAGGCGTCGGTGGTGGTGGCGGTGGCGGTGGTGGCGATGGTGGTGGTGGTGGTGGTGGCGTCAACGATGGCGAAATTTTTTTTAGGCAGGTAAAATTTGTACGCTTACCTGGCTACATTGGAAAAAAAACACGAATTTGACGGCGGAAAAATTGAAAAAAAAACACAAACGCAAAAAGACGACGACGACGACGAAGACGACGACGAATGAAACACCGCAAGTAAGGGAAATTCGCACATGGGATATCGCGCGTGCAAAAAATGCACCGGCTCGATGTGACGTTGCCGGTCGACTACTGCTGATTGTGGCGATTGCCGTTGCCGATATTGCCAGCCAGCGAACGAGAGACCCCGAGAGCGAGAGAGGAACGTGTAACGTCGAACGCGACGCGACGTTGTCGGTGGCGGCCAGAGCGTGGAGCAGTGTGCCTAAACGGGCGGCAGCCGTGTTCTGTTGGTTGCGTTGCGACTCCTTCGCGCGAGTTGCCGAAGTGTGCCCCTGTGTTATGCCGATGCCGATACCGAAGCCGTAGCCCGATGTTGTAGACGACGACTACGACTACGACGTGTGGACGTAGACGTAGAGGACGAGGACGAGGACGAGGACGACGACGACGACGACGACGACGACGACGACGACGACGATGGGTAGACTCTGCGTCAGACGTAGACGTCGACGACGACAACGCGTACGTCTCCATCCGCCTTTACCGCGCCGCGCCGCGCCGCCGCCACCCGCCGAATGTAATACACATTTAATACCGGACGGACGCTTTTCCTGCCGCGTCCCGCGCCCGTGACGCCTATGTATAGACGCCGCCGCCGTACGTACATCTTTTGGCGCGCGCGTGTGTGTGTGTGTTTATGTGTGTGCGTGTATGTGTGTTTTTAACCCAACGGGTCGGGTCCCTGCCCCCGGTTGAACTCGTCGTATAACATTAGTACACACACCTTCTCCTCCCCCACCCCCCCAGCTTTAGTAACTTGGCCCCCGTAAAGCCGAAAAATTGATGAAAAAGATTTCAAGAAAATAAACACTACGCTTATAAACGGATGCGAAATTTTGTCAACGAATAAAAAAAAACTCGAATTTTTCCCACATTCTAAGAGGCTTGAGATGTGGCGCGCCGCGCAGGGTGACTGAATAAATTGAAAATTTGATCTATTCCAGACGTAAATAATCCAATCCAATCTCTTGCTAATACGCAACTGCAAAATGCGAAACAAATAGCTAAAGATGTTCTTCTCTTACTCGCCTTTCCAGTCATCTGATATCATCATCATAGCACGTTTAGAGAGGGTTATTCGAGATGTCTGGTTTTTTCTTCACGTACACGACATTCATTCGGAGTCTTTTTTATTAATTTTTCTACACATATGAAATATAACCAGATTTTTGGTTGGCAGTTTTTGACTCCAGTGGTGGGATTTAGACATATTACGACTAGATTATCTGTATTGTTATCTGTAAGCCATTTTTTAAACGACATTTGGTCTGAAGTCAATTTCGATTACTTGGAGGTATGTCTTTAAGTTAAGAGCTCATTGGCCAGCCTGCTGGCTGTAGATAGCAAGTTTCTAGAATTGATTGAATAAGCGTTCGCTGTCTTCGATATGGCTTCGAATGTGTAAAATATTTATTTTCTTGAAATTTTGTTTTTTATTTTTAATTTGAGGTATTGTTTGCAAAATATCAGTGTTTCGGTGAATAACTTTTGATGAAAATTAGGTTGATTTTTGGTAAAAATTTCAGATTAGGTGATGCTGGGTGATGGGGGATGGGGGGTGCTTCTCAGACAGACGACCTTTAAAAAATCAAAACTTGCAGGGTGTACGTATTCAAATTGTACGTCCTAATGCAGTTGATAAAGATTAAAGATACATTTTCTGACCTTTGAAAATTAATCGTTGATAATTGACCTGTGAAAGAGACAGGTTTACAGTATGAGCCTTTGTGCAAGTGTCACTGTTCATTCTCAAAGTATTTTTGCTAACTCTCCTGTGTGAAGTACATTTCTTATAATTTTCCCACAACTGAACACCATTACAACTTCTGTCAAATGACCTAGAAAAAAACTAAAATTTGGTTTGTAGGTCATCGAAGTGTTCAAGGTACGCCACTGTTCAGGGTATGGCAACTTTTCATCGTGTTATCACCTTCGCATATACATTTTTATCCAAAAGGGGATTAATTGAAAGAAAAAGGGTATTGTTTAATTTGCAGAATGAAGAAAAGCAGGGCTCTGCGATCATCAGGAGCGAATAGCTAAAAATCCTCAAAAAGCACATGTAGGATGATTACTTAATCTGCTTACCAAGTTCTGCTCCTCTCTACCCCCCCCCTTCCCAGCTCTCCGGCCTAATTTTGAAGGAGTTATGTGAGAAACAGCCTGGAAAAACACTTTTTCAGATTTATATTGGGGTCATGAGCGTAGATAGGCTAATATTTGGGGGTGAGAGTTTTAGCCCTCCATCTTCATTCTCTAAAGAAAAAAGGTCATATTTTGGTTATTGATATTGTTGGTTTTGCCCGAGTGAAGCGAGGGTGAAAAAAATTTGTACAAACTCGAGTGTAGAAGATTCGAAAAAGTGTATTCAACGGCATTTTTGAGCTCCTTAAAAAAAAAATTCATTATTTTGATTCATACCAACTATCCCTTATTAATTTTCCTCGAAAACATTACATTAGAAGGTCTAGCTGAACATGGTGGGGGGGGGACTTGAACTTCCTTATCTCCGTCTATGAAGAGGGTGCAATGGGGCTTGAAGTCGAGACCTTCGAAAGGCACATCCAGGACCCTTACTGAATTTGCATACCAGATTCGGATTCTGTGGCTTAATTTGGAGAGAAAGTATTCGAAGAACAACCTTATTTTGTCAATGTCTAAAATGATAGAGCATCCATATATATCGCATCCTACCCAACTTAGAAGGCTGGTTTATGGTTATTTTAAACAACTTTTGATTCTCCATCGATCGGCTTGAAAAGGAACGATTTTTATCCTCTCAACACCCTGTCCCACAAATTTGGACACGACTGAATTTTGCCCCAGAGTCATCGCCACTCATATGTATCTAATCCATCGCTAAATCCTCTAACTGATTGGCCAAATGTGAATGGTTTTGGAAGGAGGCCTCGCACTTCTGTGGGCCTTGATAACCTTGCATCTTCTTCGATAGCTTGCCATTGAAAATCAAACGATGAGAATTATTCGTGTCAATTGAGGGGAACCCACTAGCTTCTCTCCCCCCCCCCCCTGAAAAAATTGAAAGAAGTAAATTTATTCGTGTCAATTGAGGGGAACCCACTAGCTTCTCTCCCCCCCCCCCGGTGAAAAAATTGAAAGAAGTAAATTTCAACTAGGTAATTCCGATGCTGTTTACATTGTGTGAAAAAAAGAAAGAAAGTGGGAATTCTCCTCGTAAGACCATACATTTGAAAATTTCTAGAAAGGGTAGGCTAGATTTGAATTCTTTTACGATGTGCAGAAATTCATGGATCGAATTCGATCTCAACGTATCAACGTTGGTTTTATTAGGCAGCAAAAGCTTGCTGATATTCCCTGATAACTGCTCAGTCGTACCACCTCATCTGTGGAAACGGTACAAAAATAGTTTCGAATTTCAAACCGAATGAGGTTGTGCATAGCCTTTCCCAATCTATTGCGTTTTGTTACCTATTCTGATTTTTAGACTCGTGAAGAGTGCAAATGTTCGTTGTTGACTTGTTTTGTATTTGTGACTACGGTTACCCTACCCTGTCTACCTACAATCGAGCCTCACCCATCACCCTATGGTGTGAGAGAACATACGAGATGACAGATGAAAAAAAAATAAAATAAAATAGAGTACGGGAAATGCAAAGCTCGAAAGAATAATTAGAATGTTGCATCGAGTCATGCTGGTATATTTTTCGTGATGCATATTTATACAAAGCGAAGTGGTAAATAATGAAGATAATTAGATGAAGCGGATGGAGAGGAATTGTGGCAGTTAAAACTCGCTGCCAATAATCACAAGAAAATTCTTCTTGCTGCAGTGTAGAAATTTTCAAAGTACTAGCAGAGAGTGTTATTACGTATGTACCTTGAATTTAGTAAAGATGAAAAAAAAAACTCGACCCATCGTGAAAATTGCGCTTAAAACAAAATGGAAAACGAACTGAGAAAAAAAATTGTGGAAGAATTTTTCCAGTTGGCTCGCGTGTGCATGTACGTACCACGGTACATAAAACGCGATAGTGTGCGTAGTACGTGTATGCAAGGAGCGTCGATGTACACACGAATTTTTTTTTTTTTCCTCTACAGAGGGGGTCGAGGGACACGAGGAGTTCAGAAAGAGCAAGAGACGCGACGCGGGCATTCGTGTGTTATTAAAGCCTTCGGTACGCGGATACTTCTACGTTGCAAGTAAAATACGCCATTTTGGCATTGAAAATTTTACTACACGTGCCTCTCGTTTAATTTTTTTTTACGAGTTGGTATTTAGTCTACCGGTTGAGCAATTTTTTCTTATATTCACGTATTGCGAATATTCGTATATCCGTTCGTTGGTGTATGTATGTATGTAGTATGTGGTGTACATTTTAGAAACGTGGCCGGTGGCAGTGCCGCCGCCGATGCCGATACCGGCACCGACGCACCGACCCGCGGCCTCCTCTCATTTGAGCGGAGGGTGCCCGTTTGCCTATTTTTATCTTTTCACTTCTTACTCGCGCTGTCAGAGCCGACTTGTACGTCGCTTCGCACCTCCCCATTGACGCTACTTTATTGGTAGGTAATATGACTTCACTTCTCTTCTGCTCCTGTGTAAATACAGTACTACATGTATATGTACTTAGTACTTAGGAGATGCGTGAGTGAGTGTAGGTATAGGTATCTTTCTTTAAATGTAGGCAATCTATGATGTATATGTATGAGAAAAGTGTGTATGTGTTGTATGATATTTTCTTTTTTTTTTTTGTAGCTATTTGATGTAGGTAGGTACTTGGACAACTCTAATAGCATAGGCCTAACGCTTAAAAAAAGAAAAATGTTTTTTTTTTATCAGTGTTTATCTTATGCGCGGTGGTATATGTGTGAACTTACTGAAGTAACTGACGTAAATTGTAAATACGCCTACCGGCAGTTATCGGATAGCCTTATCGATCAGTGTGCCTCTTATCATCACCTGTCACCGAGGGTATCCACAAACACATTTGCAAATAACATATGTGATTTTTTTTTTTGTCAATGTTCAAATATCTACTTGCGTAAATTCGTTGTTATAATACTAGTTTTTCAAAATGAAGGAAATATTAATGCAAATCGTAAAGACCTTTTCTGAGTAACCGGCTTAGCTTTCAAAATCCATCGGTATCCTGTTGCTGAGTATTGCTCGTGTTTGTTGTACAAACAAAAAAGTCTAAGGGCAGTTTAAAATCTGTACCCAGATTAGATTTCTAATAGGAAAAAAAAATGATTCCAGACCCTAATTGTTTTCTATGTTTTGATAAGCCTTTTTCGATTAGAGAGAATGACCCTTATCCTTTTTATGCACAAGCTCTTTCAAATTCTGATGTGTTCAAGTGGTGAGGTACTGATACCTATACGCTTAGTTCAACATTAATTTCAAAAAAGGAAGTGAATAAGAAGACAAGCCATTCTTTTATAAGAGCATAATTATAGCAAATATTTTCGATTCGATCGATTCTGTAATAATTTCCAATTATCGTCTCACCATCAGTCACGGTCATTGCAGACGAATGAAATCCTCTTATTTTTGGCGTACATTGTCCTATGATCGTTGACTAATCACGCTATGCACCTGTCTAGTGCTATCGAGTTGAATTATTGTCTTTTGATTCTCTTGTTCCGTACAATGTTATATGATGGTGAAAGATTTGTTCGTTTTTGTTTCTCATTTGGTAGGCGCAGTGCTAGAGAGTGAAATGAAAGGTTTGGTTTCGAAATTGCTTAACCTACAAAAAGCAGGGAGCGCTTGTCTGAAATAGTAGAGGTGACTTGGAAAAAAATAAGAGCTAATTATTTCCTGTATAACAGGTGATTTCTAGTTCGGAGTCAATTCTTGAAATTATCAATTGGTAGAAAGGAAATTTTGAAACTGTTCTTCCCTTTCTTCCATATGTTTCCAAAATTCAGAGTATTCGACAGGTTATATAAGTCAAAAAAAATTATCTTTTGTTGCAAAAACTGTTCAAATGTCTTGAAAGTTTTCAAGTTTTTTGCGGAAATTTGAAAAGACGTCTTTTTTTATTCATAAAAATTCTGAACTCACGATGAAAAAATAATATTGGCAAAAAATTGAATGAAGGGGTGAAGTGTCGGAGTCTTATGAGACTATTAATAGCATTTTTTACCGTATTGAATTTTTATTTATCAACTCACTTTGATATGGCTTTGTCCAACATATGCATCATTCAGGCATATGTCTCAACCAGCGCAGAATCAGATAAAGAAATTGATGAATTTTACAGTGCTCTAGAAGAAACACTGGTTTCAATATTATAAAATAGTATCGAGTCGGTGCTGAGAGGCTAAAATACCAAGATTGTGAAGGCAGCTAGAAGTGATGGATATTATGGAATAGTTGGTAGTCATGGTTTAGGGACAGTGAAGAACCTGTAAAAGGATGACTTCAATACTGCACTGAAAAATAGCTGGCCAGTGGTTCTCTGGTTTTCTATATGCGATGAATACAAAATATGCTGAACGTAGAGGATAAAGAAAATTGAAACCTTTGAGATGCAGGCCTGGAAAAAGTTGTTGAGGATATTTTGGACTATGTGACGAATAATCGTTACCTCAGTTGTCTGCAAAATGGATGAGCCGGTTATAAAGAGCATTTCATGCAAGCGGTGGCGTGTGGTCTGGGTAAGTGCGGTAAGCGACGCTTACTAAACGAAATTTTATTCACAATATTCTAAAAAAAATGTTATCAAAATGAAGCTATTAACGATTCGGATCATTTTCGTTATCTGATCTCTGAACTATCAACTATCAAGCATAATGGCTTGATATGTACTTGATACATTGTGAAGACTATGTCTAAGAAGTACAATTTGGCTGTATAATCGTTGAATAGTAATTACCGGTGAACTTCCAAGTAATTACCGGTAAAATACCAAGTCCTTACCGGTAAAATACCAAGTAGTTACCGGTGAAATGTCAATTAATTACCAGTAAATTACCTAGCTTTTACCAGTAAATTACCCAACAATTACTAGTGAATTATATAGCAATTACCGGTAAATTACCTAACAATTGCTAGTAAATTACCTTGTATATGTTACTGGTCAGACTCCAATTCTGGATAAACGTGAATTGTCTAGGCCAATTTAGAACATCCTAAGGGCCGTTGAATGTTCTAGTTTGGCTTAGGACGAACCAGTTTTGCCTAGGCTGAAGTGCAATACCCTGGCGGTCATGAGATGTTCTATAGTTTTGCCAAAGAATATTTTCGGAATAACTAGTTTATCCTAACAAAATTAGTTCCAAACTGGTTTGGGGTGCGGTCCATTTAGGAAAAATCAGTTCATTGGTAGGGGAACAGGACATAATAATTTAACCTTTTGAAGATATTGCGAAAAAAAAACTGGTTTTACCTGCAGTATCTTTATCAGATAAGATCAAACTAGTTTTTCCTGAAATATTCTTCGGTAAAACTGTTTTGTCCTAGGGTGAGCTAGTTGTATAATGCGTTCTAAGATCAGCCTCCCCCCCCCCACATCAATTACATAGGAAAGGGGGTTCCTCTTTCATTGGCTCTTAAGATTGATTCCTCGCATTACTCGTCTCCCCATTTATTGAATACCTTGGGTTGAAATTAGGCATATGAATTTAGTGAAGATTATGTACGTGCCTTTTTGTAGATTTCAATTTCTCAACTCCATTGCATCTTGTACAGCCCCCAAAAAGTGTAGTTTTAGGTGTTTTGGCCTATTTTTTTTTTTTTTTAGTTGTAACCTCGCATAACTACTTTGGAAAATGAGTTGAGCGACTGAGAGTTGGTATGTCTGTTCAGTAAACGTTCAAAATATACTTTTAAAGGGTTTCAATTCTCAGCCCTATTTTGCAACTGTCTTACCACTGTTTTGGAAGTTGTAATTTGATATGCGCATTTATGAGAGGTCTTGGATATGCCTTTGCGGCGGAATGTTGATTTTTCCAGCTCCATTTCTCGCCTCTAAAGCCCCTGAATAAAAACTGATCATACGTGTCATGCTGGCTGAATTTTCGAGAAAAAAAAAAATTATCAAAAGAGTCTATGTGTACCTTGAAAATTTCTTTCTTTTTCTTGCGATAAAAATTTGTGCGGATGAATAAAAAGCGGAAGTAGAAGAAAATGAAAGAGGTAAAGAATACTTGACCCAAAAAATACGTCGCAAGCAATGTAACGCGAGGCTTTTGAACACCCTCTCGACTCCGCATTCGGTTATTAAGAGCCCTATCTGCACTGGCACGAATAAGTGTACGTAAATTGGTACGTAGCATCGTCGCAAAAATTATACGTATGAAGTTGAAATAGAGATGTCAGTTTTTTTTTTTTTTTTTTTTTTTTTTTTTTTCGTAGCGATGAGTACTTTGACGAGTATAACCAGCCAAATACATATTAGCGGTATCTTGGTGCGTGCTGTTGTTACAAAATGCATGATGTGGTGAGCCAGTGAGGTAAGATGAAAACAAAAGAAGGGAAAATGAGAAAGAGAGAGTGTGCTGGAGCAGACGTAGCGGTGTTTTAGTATTTTTTTTTTTTTTATTTTTTTTTTGAGCCAGTGTCTTATGTCTGCAGCTTCTCTTCTGTCACTAAAAGATGAGTCCGGAATATGTGATGTGTGTGTGTGTGTGTGTGTGTGTGTGTACAGTAGTTTTTGCGCCTATAACCTAGCCTACTGCTTACTGTTTGTGGCATGGCTGTTGACGAGAGTGGCAATAACTATGACGATGTCGGCGACAACGACGACGACGACGACAACGACAACAACACCAACAACAACATCAACAACAACAACGGTGCACAGTGGAACAGCCGAAAATATTATACGCTACGTACGTATATAATACGCGTCGACCCTTGAAAATTTTTCGCGTAGGTTCAACGACTCGACGACGCGTTCGCGGTTTCTCAGCTACACTCTCCTGCGTACCCGCTTGCCCTACGGTATACACGCGCTTTCCTTCTCTTCCCGCCTCTTCTAGTTTTCCTCTCTTGCCGACATACGCCGCCGCCTAGCCAGACCGCTTTGCTTTGGTCACAAACCACACTTTGAACAGTTTCGCCAATTCGCATTCGAAGGAAAGGATTAAACACCTTCACTCTATCTATCCATCTATTCATCTTTCTCTCTTTCTCTTGCACTTCACTATTCTCGTATTTTTATTTTTATTTTATTTTTTTTTTTGATTCTATTCGCATATTCCATCTAAATACTCGTTCATTTTCTCTCCGGGTTTCGTTTTTGTTTCATTTTTCGTTGCCTTGTTTGTTGCAAGTTGTACGTAACAGCGCGAACTCTGCGATGATGAGTTGGCCAATTTTTCTCTCTCTCTCTCTCTCTCTCTTTCTCTCTGTTATTTTTGTTTCTTTTTTTGTTCTTTTACTACGTCCTATACGTTGTTGCAAACACAGATGCATCGTAGCGCAGCTCGCAGGCGAGAAAAATTATCGCTTGGTTTTGCGGGGGTGGGGATGCAGCGCAGAACTGCAGAGGACGGGAATGCCGATTTAATGTGCAGTGCAGCTTATCTAATTTGTAATAATTATTTTTGGTAATTTTGTACGTCAAATAGTACGATCTGAAACATGTGCAGCGTATAACTTGATCGTTATATGCTAGCAATATATTTTATCGATGAAAAATTATACCCTATGACCTTCGCATAATGAGAAAAAAAAAAAAAATATGAAAAAAAATTCGTCATGTTTATTTGATCATAATAAGCTCGGAAGTATGAAGAAGATAAGGTATACATTATGTGAAATGATGTGAGGGGTGTGATTACAGTTAGAAAAACGTTTTTCACTTCACTTTTCAATATTACTAGTTTTAGCATGATTATCTGTGTCATATTGTCAGTGAAAACCAGGCTATTACAGTATATCGAGTAACGGCGACTGAGGGGAGGGGGGACCAACAAAGTCCGTTTTCGGGTCCTTAGAAGACCATTACGGCGATTTTTAGTAGTGTCAAGTATTTATCCCCCCCACCTCTCCCTCCCTCGAACGTTAAAATCATTTACCCCGCTCGATACCCACCATAATCGCTCCAATTCAGTCAAGTTTGGCGGCAGATCAGATATGTATGAGTATGGATGACCTTGGGTCAAAATTCAATTCTGCCCCAATTTTGGGGGAGGGGGTGCGGAGGGACCAAAAATGCAAAAATTGTCTCTTTTTAGACCAATTAATAAAGTACCAAAAATTGTGTTACGTATCCAAAAACCAATCTCCCAAGTCAATTAGAAGGAGAGATATGGGGGATTCCTCCCTTTTTGACTGTGTGAAAGGGCTGCTCTTCCCCTATCTCTCCGTCAAATTCAGCTAAAAATTTGAAATCTGGTATGTACATTCAGTTGAGACCCTAGATGTGCCTTTTGGCGGTTCTAACTCTTTAGCTCCATTGGACCCCTTCGCAGCTGAAAAAAAGTGGTTCTATGATCAGGTTTCCTCATTTTTTGAGTGTTTTGAGTTTATTCCTCGTATAACTCCCCTCCAAATTGAGGTAAGAATTTGAAATTAGCTATGCACATTTAATGGGAGTTCTAGATGTGATATTTGGGGGTTTCGACTTTTCAGCCCCACTTCACCCCCTCGCGGTCTCAAATATGTGGTTTTTTTTGGTAGATTTCTTCGCATAACTCTCCTCCAAATTAGGCTAGGAAGTTGAAATTAGGTATGTACGCGTACATTTAGTAGGCGCTTTTGATGTGCTCTTTAAGAGTTATGACTTTTTAGCCCCATTGAACCCTTCCTACCAACAATGCTGATTAGGAAATGTAATGTGTCACGAAAATCCGGCTGAATTTTTTTTTCTTCCAAATGTCGAGGATCTGATGTGAAGTAATATTTATACCTTGCATTATTTCAAAATTGGTTTCAAGGTTTGTTGGCTAAGTGATAGTTTTTTTTTTAAAAAAAAGAAATTTGAAAATACCGAAGTGCACAAAAAATGGTACTCTTCATGTAGTCTTGGAAGGGAGGCTTAATTTCGAAGATCATCTCATTTAGTTTTCTCGGTTAAAGATAGTCTTATTAATCCTATTTTACTTGAAAAATTTTACAATTTTTTACGAGCATTGAATGCTTAGTTGTAGCTCAGTAGTGAAACTTCTTGGTGGATTTAGATGCTGAATTTTTTACTGCGTGCAGTGTCCTATGGCATTTCGATCTTTAAAAAATTTCAAAAAAATTCGGTTTCTCTGTAATACTCTGGCATTAGAGTAGTCCAATTTTGAGAAATTTTTTAGTTTTGGACGAAGCTCACGTGGTTATTATATCATTTGAGGGGACGCTGTTTAAAAAAATTCCATTATTTTCGCTTCTTACTGAAGAAGTTGTCTCCCTCCCCTCCCCTCCCCTTCCACAGTACGTTCATAATCAAAGACCGAATTGACTTTCTCTCATTTTTACCATACCGAGCCTTGTTGAACTCCATAGGAACTTCGGTGCCCTTGGGACATGATCGGTATTCCATTTTTTTGAGACTCAGATATTGGGTATGTTCGTTTTATGCAGATGAGAATACATAAATTTCCCAGTAGTTTTTGAAAACTTCAAAAAAATTTAAAAATTCTGATTAGCAGAAAATTAAGAAAATAAGAGTGAAATCGACCTTTGGTCAAAACATTTAGTAGTGAGGGGTGGGGGAGGAGGGGGTGTCGAAATAGTTTGAGAATTAAAATTTGTGAAACACGTTTACAAATCATTGCCCTAGAGAAAGTAGGAGCAAAGAAGACCTGTTTGAGATTGAAAAATTGTTGCCCCCATGTACAGCCCTTTGAACTTGATCCAAGTTCAGAATAGATTAAAAGAGTGACTGGAGAGTGTTTGCAGGGTATGTAGCTTTTTCATTCATCGATCCACCTTTGTAAGTGGTCTTTGAAGAAACGTTTTTGTCGATTTTTTTTTCACGATAAAAAAATCGTTATTTTTCAAATTGAGTAAAAGTTATGGTTAAAAAAATTTTGTTCACTGTAAAATTAGTAATTTTTTCTTTAAACGAACGTAAGGTTTTCAGAGCTTTGGATTTGAAATTTTTAACTGATGAGTTTTTTTTTTTTTTGAAAAATAAATCAGACCTTTCATCGTGTGTTTTCTTTTCTCGAAAACAATGATTTGTGACTGAGTTTATAAGCGTTTAATGGCTGTGTTTTTATGTAATCTCCCTTCACTCTGTGTAAAATTTTTTTCTCGCCGTTGCAGTCAGTATTCTCTGTTGTGTTATTATGTATCTGCAGATTAAATCTGTCGATATAAATTCTTATTGCAGGTTCGTTACATAATCAAGTCAGTATGATTGATCTTTGGAAATATTTATTCGCGAAAGAAATTCGTGTAAATTTGCGTGTGCGTTAAATTTTCCCGAAAAATAATGCACAGTTTTCCGTTGAATTTTGTTTGGGCGGTTTTTATTTTTTGTTCGTTGTTTTCGGGATTTTCGACATTGGTACGAGTATTTTAATGCGATCGACGACGGTGTTGTGTTGCGTTGTGTTGGCCATATTTGTAATTAGCCACATACGTATACGTATAGGTAGGTTAGTGCGAAGGTAGTGTTGAAAGTGAACCAGCCAGCGAGTTGTATGCCAATGTTAGAATTTTCCGGTTCGACATTGCACTTATCGCACGGGCCCGTTTTCAACGTGAAAATTCGTTACGCTGCCAGCAATAACTGCTTTAATAGTCTATAAACGAGAAAGCTTTCCTCGTTCGTCGGTAAAGTGAGATTACTTATCGGTGATTAGAGTCATTCGCGTAACGAACAACCATTTTTTTTTTTTTTTTTTTTTTTTTTTTTTTTTTTTTTTCTTTTTTGGCCACATACTTACGATTTCTAATTATCTCTCATGTGCAGTGGTGAAAATACACAATATATATATAAAGAACAGAAAAAGGAAAATTCGACGGTTTTCTACGTGTAATTCGAACTTTTCCCCAGCATAGTTTTTTCTTTTTTTTTTTTTTTGTTTTCACTGCTGGTCATTTTCATGTGAAAACGAATTTTCTTCAGGTCTGCATTTGAACGAGCAACTTTTAGTAAAAGTTTGATAGGTGTATACCTTGGGGGGAATTTTGCGTGGATTTCTTATTATTACTTAATTGGTGTAATTATCATACTATGTATGTACATGATTACATGGCCAGAAGGTTATTCAATCTTATTTTAACCTCGAGGTGATGTGCATAGAAAAAAATTTAACCAGGCAATTTTTATCTTGATTAAATGTTTGTTTGATGAAGGGTGGGAGTTTTGATTATTACCAGTTTATTTCGAGTTGATGCTGATTGGTTTAGCTTTCACTGTACGCCATGTTTAACCGAATAGAAAAATTGACCGATTAAATTTGTGCTAGAGTTGTAATTTTTTTTTTTTTTTTTTAGTATTTTAATGCTTGAATCCTACTCGTATAAAACTGCATAACAATGGAACGAGTAAAAGGTGCGAGGATGATTTTATATTCTACAAAACTTCGAGTATAAATTGAATTTAAAATCATCAAAATAGAATTTGAAGCTCGAGTATTGATCGGTACATGTTTCTAAAATTATGATGATGCTGGTACCGGGCAAAGTACAATAATATCACCTTCCTTCACCTGCTCGTAAGTAGACAGCAGTAAGATTTGTGTTATGAGCTATTCAATTCTGCAGTGATTTAGAAAGTGTAAAATTTTGAAATGAATTTGAACTGCGTTTACCAGTAGACGTTTATTTAGGCTATTTTTATATCGTTTTATGTTTCATTTCTGTCTTTTTTTACCAATTTGATTCAATCGAGGTGGAAAATTTTCATTCATAGAAGTCGCCGGAAATTATCTATTTCGGTATATCTAGTTGAATCGTTACATCTTTGTATTCGTTTTTTCATTTTTGTATCATTTCAGTTCAAAATACTCGATTAAAGTGCTAAGTAACCGAGTCTTGGTTTTTCTTTTCACTTTTGATTCTTTGTAACCTTATTGGTGGATTCTGAGTTTGAAACGTTTTACATAACTTGCGTAAATTTAAAAATTTTTCTTATGTAAATTTGATAAATACCATGACCTTGATTTTATATTACTTCAAAATGTGCAATGTGCATAGAAACATTCCCGGGGGGAGTGCGACTTTGCGAAGTGCATAGAATAAGTATTAATTATTATGGTTGCCTACTTGGCAAAGAAAAAGTAAAATTAAATCTGGATATATTTATGAATGAGTTAGTCGAGTAATACGTTTTCATTAGTATGAAAATTGTTGGTAAAACAAATAATTAATACGGTGAATTGTTTCATTAATGGAAGGAATACGGCTTGGTATTGGAGAGAATAGCTGAAAGCTTCCAAAAGCACATTTAGTAACGATGAATTTCAGCTTCCCAGTTCAATTTAGAGGAGAGATATTCGAAGCACAAATTTAAAAAAAAAGGGGAAAACTTCACCTAAACTACATTTTTAAGACTGTGAGACGGTGCTGTAGGGCTTGAAGGTCGAAACCTATAAAAGTTACATTAAGTATCGCTACCAAATCTACATATGAAAGTTTCGACGTCCAATTCGATCTGGAAAAGAGATGTGTGAGAAACTAGGAGAACCCCCCCCTTCTCCAATCACCCTACCTAATTGACATCAATGACAGCCGGACTAATGATTCTCTATCGTTTGCTTCTGAAAGAAACGTTCTTTGCCATTTTTGTCCTCCCCTACTGGCTAAATTTAAGCGATTTTGCATAGTTGGTTCATTATCTTAAAAGTAACGTCGGTTTTTTGATTTCGCTCAAAATTTTTTTGCGAATTCCTCTCGATAGTTTAATGAAAAAAATCACCGTCACGTCAGCCTTAATTCTTCCAGTGCGGGAGGGGGGCGTTACAATTTTCGAATAATAGCGACTTTCGCATATTTCAAGATTGATTAGACTTGAGATAAATCTATTTACGCGATTTTATTAATAATTCAATATAGATTTCAAATTAATGTTGAAAATTTTGATAAGCTGAACGTTGAACTTTTGAAATGAAAGCTCAACTTTTCATGATGAGTATTAATGGCGTTGAAAGCTGTCGTATACAAATCTGAAAAAAGTACCATAAATATAACTTTTCATGCTATTTTTAATAAATCAATTTTCAAAATGGGATCTCAACACCGTTGCAGGGGATGGGGTTCTTCATTTTGGTCAAAATTCAAAAAAATTTTAAAAGTGAAATGACATATCGATTTTTTACTAATTTGAAAACGCTGAGTTTGATTATTGGCTAATTTTTTTGATCCAATCCCTCTGAAATGGTTACACCAGCTCCCTCAATATGGTCAAAATTCAAAGAAATTGAAAAAATAAAGTGGCTTCTTAATTGTTACATATTTTTGGTCGCTGAGCATGAATATTCACCTATTTTTTGGGTTCGTCCCCCGAGCCTCCCCCATCTGAAAAATGATTAAATTGTCGGGTAGCATATTGATTGTTACTAATTGGGTATTGCTGAAATTGAATTTCAGCCTGCCTGCTTTCTTGATTCGACTACCCACGCTCAAAGCTGACCTTCAAATTACCAAAAATTTGAAAAATTTAGACGCCGAAGAGTCGGATCGAGGAAGTAAGTGCTGAGAATCCTGGTGATCCCCCCCCCCCCCCCCAGGGGGGTTGGGATCCTGTTTTGAAAATTCATGAGGTGTGTTGAGATCCTGTTTTGAAAATTCATTGGTTGAACACGATAAGTTCTATTGATTGAACTTTTTTCAGATTTTTAGATGGCATCTTTCAACCTTTCATACTCACTATGAAAACTTTGGATTTCAAAATTTTGAACATTAATCTCAAATCTTTATTGAATCACCAATGTAACCTCACAAACAGATTTATTTCAAGTCTAACCAATCTTGAAAAATGGGTCTTCAAAGTTGAGCTGCTGCACAGAAAATCGCGAATTCGCAAATTGTACGCCCCTAACACCCCCTCCTCGCCCCTCCCCAAAAGGGTCAAAACCGAAATTACGATGGTTTTTTTCACTAGACCATTGGGAGAAATTCTCAAGAAAATTTTGAATGAAATCGGAGGACCCAAATAACGTTTTAGATCATTTTGGCATGGAATGAGCCAGTTGCTGTTGAGCCCAGTTGGTGATTTTTCTTCAAAACGAAATCTGTCCATAGGCTCTTCCATTCCCCCTCCCCTCACCCGTCAAAGGTCGATAGTCTGCAATAGCTTGAGTTTCTTCGGAAGTATTATGGAAAACCAAGGGGGAAAATTTTTTTCGGTGGTTCAGGTTGAGTCTGCTGATTAGTAGGAGGATTATTTTCATTTCAATTAATGAATCTGGGATTGTTGGAGGGATTTCAGAGATGGTTTAGGTTTTGTCTTCCATGTTTTAAAGAAGGGCAAAAGAACAGAAGGTGTTGGGTTGAGGTAGGCTCGGAGTTGCAAAACTGGCTTATTGGTTCGGGGTTTTTGAGATATAAATGTCTGTGGGTGAGTTTAGTGTGACCGATTCTAAGGCGAGTGATGATTATTTCTTCCGAACAATTCAGAAGTGAAAGCCTTTTGTGCAGGAGGACGTTTTTTTTTTTGCGAAGGAAGAGCTTATTATTTGTTTTGGAATTCCATTGATTTTGCCAGTTCGATTGTTGAATGTGTTGGAGCATGTTTTTGGTGTCATCGAGATTTGTAAGGTGTAGTGGAGTAGGGTTTTCGGCAGATTTTGCATATTCATCGACTTTTTCGTTTCCCTCTATACCTATGTGACTTGATGCATACATAAATTTGATTTTTTTGTCGAAAGACCGGATATTGAAGATTACCTGATG
>FIZR01013143.1:0-31093 GCA_900060175.1 Ferrisia virgata
CCAAGATATGCAATTTTCTTTACAACAATAGGAAAAAAATAGAAATCTGAAAGGCAGAGGACGTTCCTATTAAAATTAAGAACTCATACGTGGAGAGAATTTTTTTGAGGTGTCTACCAACGAGTTTTTCAGGGTACCAAGTGAAAAAAAAATAATCGTTTTTTTGACCCACCCTAATGCATAGGTTTCGATTGGTCTTTTGAAGTTGGTGAAATTAATTCAATCGACCATACAGAAGTGTATAATTGTAAGAAGGATGGGAAGTGTACCTCTTTGCCTGTAGGAAATTGAAAATTGTCGAGGTAAACCTAAAAATCGGTTATTTTCGACATAAAATTTCGAGAAGTGCTTTTTGTGACAAATGAAAAATTCATGTTTTTTTTTTTTTTTTTTTTAATATTATTCGGTTCTTATTTCCTGTATGTTTAAGAGTTAAAATCCGAAAAAATCAAACTTCTTGTACAGTACCTTCAATAAAAAATTTGAATAATTTCGTTGAGAAATTCCTGGCTACACGATTGATATTGACACTCGATAAGAGAATGGGAAACGATTTTTTAGCCCATAAAACTTGTAATGTAAAAAGAATATAGCCTACAGGCTGTGATGCTTTCATAGATGCACTGAGAAGCTTTTCTTGAGGAGAGCTAGAATTAGGTAGAAAAATAAGTGATAGTACAATTGTACTAAAATTATCGCTTGGGAAGAATTTTTCAAAAATGTTTCTTACAAATAGAAGATAAAGTGGAGCCCGAGCAAAGCGAGAACGAAAATTTTTAAAAATGTTGAAAAGGAGTTCTAGCGTATTTTTGAGCTCCACATACGAAAGTTTATTGCCCATTGAAATTGAATCATCTTCAAAATTGATTTTTAAAAAATTTCTTGGAAGCACTATGGCTCTCTAGCCCCTACACCCTTGGGTGCGCCAATGGGTGCTTTATTTCACTAGGCACGTTTTATAAATTACATTTCTTTGCAGGTGCTTTTAATTTCATTAAAAGGACTATAGGCCCATAAAAAAACGTTAAAAAAGGAAATTCGTTGTAATTCAACTCGAACAAGTATGAAAAGTACGAATAAAGAATAATAGGTATGTTTGAATGTGAGCAAAATTATCTACGTGTAGGTCAAATATTGTTATTTAGTATATCCTAATATCAGCGTGCGATATCTGTGAGATAATTTTGCAAATGATACTCAAGTAGGTATACGTTTACATACGTACGAATGAAAATGTTTTAAAAAAAAAAGTAAGGAAGATGTACTACATTTTAAAAAGGCCGAATAAAACGTTGTCTCGTCATTCATGATTTATTTTTATGGCGAAACTAATAATATGTCAACGTAAAATTTGTACCGCCAGAAAACACTTTCGTAGATTCTTTGCACGCTCAGTTTTTATTAGAAATTTTTATAAATTGTATTACAAGTTGACATGTATGGATACATCCGACTAACAAACAAACTGTCTTCATTTTGTAAATTGTTCTAGTATTGTAGATTTCTTTCTAGTATTTTGTGACTTACTTCTGCGCGAAGCGTATTTACGAATGAAACATAAATATAAGAGAATTCGAATAGAAGTTCTGATATTCTTTTTAAATGCTCAACACGTTTCGGCGAAAAGAATCCGATCAGCGTGTCATTTTAAAATAACCTTTAAAACGAGCATTTCGCGGTAATATCTGCGACCATGATACGCCGGACGTGGTGAATTTTTCAAAAATAAAGTGGTTAATTTTTTACGAATGTTTAACTCACTATTTTACTATAGGTATAGGATATATACTTACTTATACCATAAGCGCTTGAAGGCTACTTTAAAATCTCAACGGTGCTGTAATATTTAATTTGGTGTACCTAGGTAGAGGTACCTGCTACCTACTGTGTAATATGTACTTCCAGGTATCTGTATTTGAAGCTATATAGATATTGCTCGGTAAAAATTTTATAACTTTAACATCTTCTTAAGGATTTGTTTCGAATTTAGAATTATAGACTGTAAAATGTATTTTTCGTTGGTATTTTCCATGTCATATACACTGTTTTATTGATCGGTCGGTAGCTTTTTTTCAATTATTCAACGAACTGTGAATTCATTCACAATTTCGACGCGATTTGTACGACAATAAAATACCAAAATCAGGAAAACAACTCATAAACGTTGAAATATATCTATTATTTATTCGAAAACTTGAGTGCGGTAATCTTTAAATCACTACTTTCTTAGCGAACATTTATGTGCAAAATAGCAAATTATCATTGTTTGGCGCGATCGTCGTTTTGATTAAAAAAAATTTATTCAACTATTCGCTATAAATTTTTGAAATTCCAATCTAGTACTTTTGAACTACAGAGAGTCGCGAACAAAGGGCCATGTATGCATTTTTTTTTTTTTTTTTTTTCAGGTATTTGGAAGACGTTTGATTCGTTATGCTTCGCAAATTAAGTGTACTTTTAAAAAGATTATTAAGTAAAACTATGGAAGAAAGTGAGCAATGAATTTCACGTCTCCATACCTGAATATTATATAAGTATATTGTATTGTCTCTCATCTACAAAATATAAGTATCACCTGTCTGAGAAAATTTTGCTTCTCAAGCACATCTTTGAGTAATTCATTATTCGGTTATCTATCCATTCTTAAAATTAATCCGCAAGACTTGTTTACACTTAGGTACCCAGCTACCCTCTGCTTTCATTTAATATTATCGCAATAAAAAACGAAAGTATTTGAATTATAATTTTCCAATTTAAATCTGCGATGTTTTTTTCGCCTTGAGAATTTGTTTAGCTGTAATAAGCTAGCGTATACTTAGTACTCGTATAACATAACATGATATGTACGTATGCGAGTAAGTATGCATGTTATTCGATAATAGAAATAAGTACATGCTATATGCTTGATTCGTTCAAAATGAATACGAAGAGTAAACTTATATATATACTGCTACACATTTGCGCGCTATTTTTCGATGCATGAAAATCATCTCACGGTTATTATGATAAGTAAAATGAAATTCGATGTGTATTTTGTTATTGGAACATATCATGTTATGTTAGATTTTGACTAGGAGAGATTCATCAGCAGTACGTATAAAACTAACTAAGAAAATGTTAACGGGATGCAAGCATGCTGCTTTCGAAGATGAAAATACCATTCGAATTAATTCTCTCACATTTACCTCCCTTTTCGATTCAGTACGTATATCGTATCTGTACGATATGAATATTGTTTAGTTAAAATTACTATGTGTTGATAAATTGGTCAGGTTGGTTACGTACAACACAAATGAAGGAGGTTGTGATACAAAGTGCTACATAGTGTAGACCTAATACGTATGGAAATGTACGAGTATATTGTTCATTTACGAAATACAGAGAAAAGGGTAGAGGAGTAAGTGCAAAATGGGTTTTATAGTTCAGAAAGCTCATGTTAATCATTAACATTGTAAACATATAGTGCAGTTAAATAAGCATTAAATTACGGAAAAATTGATGGCCAAAGTCTTTTTTCACAAGGTTGTAGTACACCACTTCCTAAACAACATATTCAAAATCGGGCGAAAACGGACTGGTGCTTCGTCCCCAATACTCCCGTTTCTGCCCTCAAAACAGGTTTTTTACCTATAACTTTGCTTCTTTTCAAACGGATTTTTAAAGCATTTCAATCGATTTTCGAAGAAAATATGTAATAACCTTTTTTATTAAAAATTTGCCCAGCTACATTTTTTGATGCAACTTTTTTTCTCTATCGCGTTTAAGAACAAAGTTAGGTAAAGTTATTGGTAAAAAAAAAAAACTGTTTTGGGGGCAGAAATGAGGATATTGGGGATGAAGCATCAGTCCGATTTTTACCGATTTTGGATGTGTTGGTCAGGAGAAGTGTGGAAATTTCAAAGTTTAGACCTAACTCGGATAGAATTTCCATATTAGAAAAAAAGCTGGGGAAATTAAAAAAAAACGGAGAGACACTAACATAGATACTAAAGAACGATACAAAGATAAATTTTTACAAATTTATTTTCAGAAGTTTCGAAAGGAAAAAGTATAAGAATGCTCAAAGTTAAAATAATTTAAGGAACGTTTCCAAATTAAATGTAATTATATAAACTAAATAATAAATGATTTAAATATATTTTATTAAATGTCAATCTTGGTGTTGTTTTTTAGTTAGATTTTGTGGATCTGAAATAAGTAAAATGGTACTTTAGAAATTTGATAATTTCTAGTAAATGCATCTAATTTTTTTTCTAAAGATTTACAGGACACGTTAAATTATATTTAATTAAACTGAAGATTTTGAGATTCTAAAGAAGAAGAAGAAGGGGGGAGGGACAAAAGAGAAATTTACATGTAAATTCTACAATTACGGCTAAAATAAATTAACGAAATATTTTTAATAATGTAATTACACTTGGGAAAGAAATTGCATTTAGTCCTTCTGCAGACTGTTCATCGGCATCAATTTTTTCATTCTCTTGGCTCATTTATTGAGATCTCTTAATTTATTATTTACTCGTATCAATTATCAGACAGGCTCTCGAATGTTAATTGATTACGCTATGCTGTTTTATGAAGGAATGAGATTCGGTTATATTTTGAAACTATGTCGCACTTGATGTTTACTAATTTTTATGATAGCCAGATGTTTCCGGGTTCAATAATTTCCTAATTATAATTAATAAATTGTCCTATTTGATGAATAGGTTATTGTTAATTAGTATAGGTTCTGAAGAAATCGGTGACAATGTTACAGAGTCGAAAATTCAATCCTAATCTCACGTTCTATGGCCTATGGTGATGTCAAATTTTCGATAAGGTGGTGTGCTATAATCCTGTGGAAAAATTTTGGTTACTAATTTTTCCGAATTTGACTGGACTAATACTCTGATAAGACGTATTTTAGATTAATTATTGAATGGTGCATTACCTATGTAATTGTGTACACACGAATTAAAATTATCGACCGTGTACGTCTATGTATTTATTTAATGATACAAAATTACGTCGATTTTGTTGTCGTTTTTTTTAATGCCAAGTTTTCCATTTTTGGCCTGATTTGCTATGACATATTTTTAATGAAAACCAGGCTAATACGTGTACTCGACCTACGACCATTTAAGATTATCTTTGACGATGTCAAATATTTAATTTTATTGTTTTTTATTTTTTTCCAGCACACTAAAATTATTTACTCGTTTACTCGACTCGATACTGACCAAATTCGCTCAAATTAGATACACGAGTGGGATTGATCTTGAATCAAAATTCAGTTACATCCAAAGGGAGAACAAATTCTGAGGTGCAAAAATCACAAAAATTATTGATTTTGAGCCAATCGGTAGGAAAACTGAAGTCGTGTAGCATATCCAGAAATCAGCCTCTTGGGTTAGTTAGAAGTGGAGATATGAGATTTTTTCTCTTTTTGTCCTTGAAAAAAGACCATGTCTCTGATATATCCCTTCCAATTCTAGCTGGGGGGGGGGGTGAAATTTGGAATGTAGATTTAGTACCGGTCCTAGATGTGCCTTTAGTAGGTTTAGTCTTTTAACCCCAGTACACTCCCTCACAGCTTCAAAAAGTAGTTTTTTGAACAGTTGTGCTAATTTTTCGAGTTTGTGTTTTTCATATCTTTCCTCCGATTTGAGATAGAGGTTTGAATTTTGATATGTAGATTCAGTAGCAGTCCTTGATGTGCATTTTGGAGGTTTTAGCTATTCTATTCAATATCTATCTGCACCCCTACCACTGATTAAAAGAAACATCGCAGAGCGCACACACCAATTATAGACAATGAAACCCAATATTTCAATTTTATACTATACAGATGTTTTTTAGGGTCACTCAAAGATTGTCATTTTTCACTTCTTTTAAAATGAATTTGTAAAAAATTTAGAAAAAGATTATGCAGAAAATTGATCAAAAATCACGAAAAAATGTTAAAAAATATGTGAAAATCGACCTAATATGGAAAAAATTGTTAAAAGTAATTGGAGATCGGGTAAAAAATGGACAGAAATGCATAGAAAAATGCAAAAAATTGACCAAAAATTGTTAAAAATAATTGAAAATTGATAAAAATTTTACATAGAAGGACTGAAAATGCACATTTTTGGTTGATTTTCACATCTTTTTCAATATTTTTTCGTGATTTTTGATCAATTTTCTGCATTTTTAATGATTTTTAAAAATATTTGGTCAACTTTCACATACTTTTGTCAATTTTTATCCAATTTTCGATGATTTTCAACTTTTTTTGGTAGATTTTCGATTAATCTTCAGCTAATGGTTAACATTTTTTCTTGATTTTTTTTTGACTGCTTTTAACGATTTTTCTCGTAAATTTTGAAAAACTGGTGAAAATTGACCAGAAATGAAGAAATTTACAATTCCGAATATATTTTTAGCGTTGCTGTAAAACTGTGCTCTGTAAAAACTGGACCTATAAACTTACGAAGTATATTTATAATCAAAGCTTTAAACATATAGAGTCTCCTTCATTGAGTAATTACTAACCATGCCACGCTATACATGACATCAGATGAAAGAAATATTATAGCAAGGAATAGAATTGTGACCATTCACTGTACGATCAAAAGAATCGAACAAAAAATGGAGGTGAGTATTAAGAATAAAGGGTCCATTTAATCAAGTTGGCACGGAGCCCTCAAATAAATTGCTCAGTACGCCCCTGGCGACACCGTCGTTTGCAGACTTCTGGAATAGAATAACAAATTTGGCCTACACTAATGCTAAACCTACTTGTCTATTATATATTTAAAAATTGAAAATTAATTTCAAAAGAGAATTCATCGCAATATACTTGTTTCTAATACACACGTATTGATGCCCAGAAATTTCAGTTAACGGTCATTGGGCAACAATGTAGATTTTCATGTACTTGAATAAAAAATGTTTCACATTAGAACGACCTTTATAAATGAAATGATAAGCGTAGCTACCGTTCAAATTATTAATGTCTTTTTGAAATGCTTTTTTTGTGGTATCATGCAAAATGCAATGAACATCTTGCACTCAAGTTAATACATTCGATACATGATATGTACATTGCCAAGTACATCTGCATACTTATAGCATATTTTCACTTACTATTGTACAATGTACACTGGATGAGTAAAGACGATCCTCCACTAAAGGGGGAATTTAATAAAATCAAGAAAATCGAAATGAGTCGGGTATACTTAGTATACGTGTAGTCTACGAATGGAGATTGGGAAATCATGGAAAGAACTGTAGCCTAAAATTTATAGCTCGAAGCCGAATTAGATTGTAGCAGATAGTTTGGAATTACGAGAAACGAAAAGACAAATTCACATTCTGATGTTCAGTCTGAGACAAGGTGGTGTGGATACGTTATTACGTACATAAGTATAACTAAAAACTTTAATATACTTATAAGAATATAAACACAAGATAACTCAGAGAAAGTTATGTATTGTATCTATCGTCACTGTACGTTCACTTACGTAGACAAAGTTTTTCCGGAAATAGTGAACATTTGCTTATCGTCAGCGTTAATGTTTTGACAATAATCATTAGAAACAAGATGATACCCCTCGTGTTGGTAAATTTTTGATGAAAAGTACTTATTTCCAAGCGCAATATTTCACGTGGTTATGGTTGTACAGTGTATACTCGTACTTGTGTAGATCTATACCTATACAATTCGTCTTTGAAAAATTTTTGGAACTCGGTTGCGTACTGATAACAGAGCGTTGAACCTACTGTAAATAATAAGTAATCCTATATTTTTCCACATTGGAAAACAGGAAAATCTAGCGCTAACCATCGGCCAATAAACTTGAACTTTTACAGTGCTTACTGTGAAAATTTCGTAGAAATACGTACTTAAAAGATATCCTTTTCCAATGTTCACTCTGTTGATGGAATTACAAGAAAAAAATTCCGATGAATGAGGTCCAAAGTTATTATATGAGGTCATTACTTGGGTTCTCGTCTGGCGAGTAGGATGCGTAGCAGCCTACAATACTGTATACTTACTTACCAAAGTAATGACGTCACTACCTTTGGCAAAGAGAGGTGAGTGGCGGTCGAATGTTTGAATCGCATTATTTATTTCATTCGACTTTTATCGTAATTCACCAGATCGAGTGCGTTTTTGCTACCGTTGTCGAATTTTTTTTATCCTATCGTAACGTAAATTCAAAAAAAACCTGCAGGAATTTGGAAAAATTGCCATTCTTATTTTTTTTTTAGAACTGAAATTTTATTTAATGTTAGGTAGTAAAGAAAAGTTTGTTTTTAATACTTATCTATTTGGAAATATCCTGAATTCTCGAAGCATAAAAATGTTAACAATGACACTTTCGTAAAAATATCTATCGGTATTTGATGCATTTTGAAAATTGTTTTACCGACAAAACAACAACGCTACTTCAAGCAAGAAATGTAAAACGGAATTTTTAAAATTGAAAAATTATATCTACGGTGGAAAAAACCATCCCATTTTGGATTTTTTTTTAATTTGTTTACTTAACTCGCAATCTTTTAACAGCAACGTATTGCATTGATTTCTGCAATGGCTTACTTGATGAATGTTCATGAGTTGAACGTTAATCGGATGGTGCATATCATGATGCATTTACACGTATTTAATAGAAGTACATTTTATTAAGTCTCGTACAAAATGAAAAAGGTAGGTATTGGGCTATTAGAAACGTGCCTAAAATCACGATGATGAAAAAGAATCTTACGTTATGAGTATCTGTAATTAAAGTTGACTGTTTTTTTGTTTGAAAATTAGACTTTTCTTAATAAAATTTTGTTCGCTACTTTTTTCATTAAATAAATAATTTAATTTTTTTTTTCAGATTTCAATACAGCTGATGGAAAGCTTGACATCATTAAGCGTGAGTAGCTTTAATCCTTAAATTGTATTTACGTTAGATAAGTATTAACTTTTTAATGTGAATTTAAACTATAATCATTCGTAATTCGTCGAATGATTTAAAACTTTGGGGAAAAATCAATTTTTCAAGCAAGTGTGAAATTTTTGAAACGCATAAAAACTATAAGTATCGTACGTCGCGTCGCGGCGCAACTTATATCACATACTTACTCGCATAAAAAGTTTTAAATACGTAATAATTAAATGCTAAAGAATATATTACATAAAAGAAAATAGAAGAAAATGAACCGGCGCAGCGGTGTATGTGGGTATTCGACGTTCTTGGCTATTTTAATGTTTAATGTTTCTCATAATTAATTCGTTTTTAGGATCAAATTTAAGTACGGACGTGAACAAACCATTTTAATGAACTCCCTATATCCTTTACTTAGTATGAGCTAATGACCTATGCATTAGTTTAGGATATTAAGTTCAAGTCGACTAAGAATTACACTCGCCCCTGCTCGTTGTTTTCCTAGACTAACTAGTAAATGAAACTAATCTGTGTTTGATATTTTTAACGCTTCGGTTAGCCAACAATGTACTTAGTTTCATTAATCTTTTTCTCGCTTAAATTTAAAATTCGAAAATAACAAAATACACGAGATCGTCAAACGATTTATTCTTCATCTGTAGGAGTTGGGTAGCCTAGGTACTAGGTACTGTTTACCTTAGTTGTACACACGTTTGTACGCAGTGTAAAAAAAAAAAAAAAAAAATGATGGATAATAATTCTGAATCGTATCTTAAATCCTCAAAAAATGTAATATCTACGTTTTATTTGTAGATATATACGCTAACGTAGTAGGCATCTAGTCATCTACTATTTATGCACTACCTACTCATATGTTTCTTTTTGTTTTGGTCTCGTTATTTATCAGCGCGTTATGTTCCAAAAACACGAATAAAACAAAAGAACAAATCATCGAAAAGCTGTAAATATTCTACCTGCGGCGTGTTTTGCAATTCTGCTTCCTATAATACAGTAGTTCAAAATTTTGGTAAAATATTTCATTGCTTACCGCTCTACAAAAATGGAATTCTATCACGTTCATGTATGAGGTGTATGTTACTACCTCGTGGGCTTAAATTTGTGTTTGATCATGTAGGAAACTTATTTTGTAATTTCGACATTTTATACAAAAAGTAGCTTCTATACTATAGTAAGTTTAGCTTAACTTGGTGTTTGCGAAAGAAATTCGGAACGTTTAAAATATTCCACTTAGCGTTTAAACGAGGTTTACAGATAAGAAAATTAAATTGTTCAAAACGAAATAGGTTTCGCTAAACGAACTATAAAACAGCCTTAAATTTACTTGAACGTGATAATTTAAAATTAGTTAACTTCTTGGCTTTTAAGACAGTACCGTAGGTAAGTGTTACTACGCCGAAGCTGCGTATGTTGATGGGTATTTTGGAAAACGACGTAGTTGTCAGGTTGTTTCGGATTTGAAGGCTGATGTGGTTTTTTGAAGATCTATCTTAATTGAAATATTTATTTGGCATGGCGAGAATCAGTAACGTAACCAGAAGCCCGTCGAAAAAACAGATAATTGAAGCAGAAGGTTCGGATTTGATGTCCCAAAAGAGGATTGGATCTTTATATAAATTTTCACGAACCTATATTAAGATAGACGTTGAAATTCTCCATAGACTTAGTCACTGTAAGAATACGAACTCTGGCTTATTTTATGACACATAATTGTGTACTGAATACACTTGCATACCTATGTGTCTACAGTGTGTATAATGTGTATAGGTATACTGTTGAACTTTATGTAAAAAAAAGAGTTGCGAAGAGGGTTTTCTTGATATAGTATGTTCAGTAAGGATTGCAAACAAAACCTTCGAGATGTTCATGATGTGCCTATTAATTAATTAGCCAAGTATGTATATTAGCGTTGAAAAATATAATAAAAAAAGTTATTTAAGACGATCCCAAGAAAGCAGTAGAAACCGTATTTTGGAGACATTCCATGAGTCTGAGTATAGCACAGTGACTTACCCACCCAGTTTATTATCTTTTCAGAACAAGTTCTTTTTTTTTCATCTTATTTGACTTGATATATTTTTTTTATCATTTGTTTGAGAAACGTTAATTTTTTCAATTTATGATTCAAGATCATTACTATCGTATCTCTTCAATCGGTTTGTTCCTGGCAGAGACAAAAATATACGGTGTGGAGTGAGGGTGTGGATTTCGTTGTTATGAAAATTTTATAAAATACACTTTTCTATTATAAAAAAATTAATTTTTTGTCCAAAAATGTTTCTACGTCCGCATTCTTCACATTATATTGCACCTATAAACTTTGGTAAATTGAAAATTTGAATAAATCACGTTTAGTAGTGTAAGGGGGGGGGGGTGATGTTTGAGAACGACCCTTCGTCCAGAGCTATTTTTCCTAAGATAAATTCATTTTTATAGGCGAAAAAACAATAAAATTTAGCATTCAAAGTTTGAAAATACGTCAAAATATTCATTTCCCGACTCCTGACCCACAAAATTTTACAAAATTTTCGCCCTCGCTCTGCTCAAGCTACATATTTTTTACTTACCAAAGAAAATTTCAACGATGCTTCACTCTCCGAAGCCAACAGTTATTAAGCCAGTGATCACACGAATCTTTAAAAATTACAAAATTTCTTTCAAACAAAACTTTTGGAAATGTACATTTTTCAACTTTAAAATTTTTATTTTTTTGTAATGTTTCCTCACTCTGCTTGGATGGATACCGATCCGTTTGTTGTTTTTGAAATTTTCCACAAATGGAAGGATCTTTCAATTTATCTATACCTCTTCTTCACAAAATTTCACTATTGCTTAGATTTCGGAAAATTATCAAGTTTTGATGAAATTTTGTCAGTAATTATTCAATCAACCAGCTTCCTTCCCACGAAAAGAGGGGAGGATGTACAAAACACTTTTATTGGGAAAACATAGGTGAGTCGAAATTGATAAATTTGTAGCTTTCACTCCCCCCCCCCACACCTCAGAAAAAGTCAAAGTTACGTCTCTGGTTCTTAGCTGAGAATTATAATAAGGAATTTTTACAGATATTAGCAAAAATAACTGGAAGGAAAGAACTAACATTCATAAACACTCTATTTAAAACTAACCCATTTACGAACTACGTTGGATTTTCGTGTTTTAAACAAATTTATCAACGATTTTCCGAGTAGATAAGTATGAACTCGGGTGAAAATTCAGTCATTCTCCAATTTGGGGGAGCTAGTGCTGAGGTGTCAAAAACGAAAAAATTACCCCTTTTTAAGCCAATTGATAAAAAATAGAAAGTTATTTAACATATCCGAAAATTAACCTCACAAGTCAATTAGGAGGGGAGATATGGGGGTTTCCCCTTTTTTTGACCTTAAAAACGGCTGTTCCTCCTCTATCTCCCCATCAAATTGAGCTAGGAAGTTGAAATTTGGTATGTACATTTAGTTGGGACCCAAGGTATGACTTTTGGAGGTCCCGACTTTTTAGTTCAATTGCACCTCTTCATGGTCTTAAAAAAGTGGATTTTTTATAGGTTTTTCTCATTTTTCGAGTTTGTTCTCCACATAACTCCCCTCCAAATTGAGCTAAGAACTTGAAATTAGGTATGTACATTTAGTGGGCGTTCTAGATGTGCTATTTGGAGGTCTCGACTTTTCAGCCCAATTTTATCCCCTCACAGCTCCGAAGAAGTGAGTTTTTGGTCGTTTTTATTTTTTGAGTTTGTTCCTCACAGAACTCTCCTCCAAATTGAACTGGGAATTTGAAATTAAGTATGTACATTTAGTTGGGGTCTCAACTTTTTAGCTCCAGTGAACCCTACTTTTTTTCAATTCTCATGATTGTAATATGTTACAAAAATCAGACTGAAAAAGCATTGTTTTGCGATGATTTTTTTTCCACTACCCTATGTTTTCCAAACTCAAAAAGGAGAACGTTGCGTTGTAAGCTACTACTACTTCTACACGTTGTAAGTAATAGTAGCTCACAACGCAACGTTTTCGTTTTAGCGCGAATTTTTTGTTGCGCAGGATGCGCGCGTTGATTTTGGAAAACTTAGCGTAGCGGAAAAATGTTACATCGCTAAGTGTGTGACGAGCCTTAGTCTAGCCACCGTACATGTACATTTTCTACAATGAAGTGTATAGTTTTAGATTTACCTACATGTACACTGTATAAAAATTGTATTGAGTGCATAAAAAAAGTCATAACTTAGGTCGTACGAACACTTTAACTGCGTTCTTAATTTTATAAGGTTTATAAATATTATTGTCGTACTGATTTTTACCTCGTAATTTGCATACGATCGCTGGAAACCTGCATCAGTGGTGATTACAGATACAATGTTTTGTTAACCTTTCACCCATCGTATTTTTAAATTGAATACATTGAAATCAAGCTCGTATTCCGTATTTTCTTGAAATATTTCGTTGCTGCCTGATGCAAATTAAATCATACAACGATCTTATTTTCACTAATCCTACCGTGTAAAGCAATAATTCCACTTATCCCATACATCTGTCCACCACCTATCTTTATATATGTTACAGTATTGATTTGTGAATGTAGAAATTTTACACTGAGATAGATATTTTTTCTATTCTCGATTCAACTTACACGATACCTATTTGTAGAGGTATCTAGTATCTATATGCGGCAATCTATTCGAGTTCGAATCCATAAAAATATCAACATGTAAAAACTGCGGAATAAATGATACTCGTTCGGTTGATTTATTTTTTAAATATCTCAAATAAAAGCTTTCGTACAAAATTTACGACTCAATGACGTGATTCGAAGAGTTAGTGAACCTTCATGTAAATTGAACTTTACGTATTTTGTGTTATATATAAGTATGTAGTTCGATTGAAGTTGTTTTTTCATCATTAGGATAAGTATACATATTAGTTATATATGTATGTACGTATAATATTTCAGCGTTTGATTGATGTAACGTCACTGTAGTTTTCCTTTCAATGTTTTATGAAAAATACGATTCAAACCAAAAAAAAAAAAATAATCATGGTAAATACCCACGTTTAAACTTTTCAATTCACATCCACTATAAAGAAATCCAAAATGCAGTAGGTAAATAGAAGTACCTACATCTATCTATCACTTTATCCTTAATTTTTAAAAAAGTAACATCTATGTAGGCGTTTACAAAAGAAAATGAAATTTCAAAATTTGAATATAATCATACGCTTTACATCATTTTTTTTTTTTAACTAAACATCTGTCACCGAATTAATACATATGGTTTACTTGCGATCTTTTCTTGAAGTACCTACGGGTAATTTTGAAGTCGACTTTCGAATAATGTGATTTTCATAAAATTATTAGGTACCTGAACGCGTTTTGAAAATCGAATACTCCATGAAATGTGGCCGTGAAAAGAGTAGGTATGTGAATTGTGAAATGATATACGCTAGGGAAATTTTGTAGAAATTATTTACTCGTAGGTACGTCATTCAGTCAATAACATCATCTCACCGCACGTTTACATTCATTTTCGAATTGCAATAGGTATTTCTCATTCCTTTTTCTGAAATCATTTTCTCGCAATACCTATGTGTAGGTATTTATTCACAATATGGCTATTGAATCAGTAGAGTACCTATACCTAACCTGAGGTACATATGCTTCATCTTCCCTTGATAATGTAATTCTTATCCATTTTTCTATTCTTCACTGTGAACCTAAATTACCTCTACACTATATACTATAATAATACGAATAACTGCGCATCGCAGTTGCGATAAAAATCCTGCACATATATACCGAAAATTTCCCAAATACGAAAAGTCGACAATATTGTATTATAAAAACGGTATCTACTATGTTTTGAAAAGTTTTGATTACTGGTGCACGGTTCATTGGGACTGGGAGCTTTTTTGCATAACGTCGGTTTGTTTTTTCAGTAGATTTTCTTCTACCCACATTACTAATACGTATAGCGAAACTTTGCTAACTGATGGGAAAATTGAAATGAAAGTCCTAAAGGTGCTTACGTAGCTCAAAAAATAAACACAATTTCGTGTCCTTGTGTAGGGTATGTGACTTATGCATGGATACATATGAACCTGGATATAAGAATTTGCTACCTACGCGGGTAAGTAATAGCTAAGTATATAGCTTTATAATAGATGGACAATGGTTATACGTGTTTGGAAAAGTTGTTTTGCTAATTATCGTAAGTTCATTTCATCCATTTTTATATGTCACAAAACCCGATTGAAAAACATTGAGAAAGTTTTCATTAAAAAAAAAGCGTTTCTAATGTGATTTTAGTATAATACCCATTTTAAACCTTACTCACTGTCAAAATAATGCCATTTCCTGTATAGGATTGCTTGCGCTGTGCTCTGCTACCGGTTAAAAAGTTTCATTTTTTTTTTTTTTTTAAGAAATGAGGAAAATGCACATAGTTTACGAAAAAGAAATTCGTAACGGCGATGGTAATTCAGTAGCATACAGTGCTCTATACAAAGTCCCCAAACTACAATCAAATGGTCACTAAGTTTGATGGTGACATGTGCGGTTTTTCTCTTTTACTTACTTCGCGTTAGAAAATCTCACTTTAAGTCAATGCAGTCAGAGAAGAGTATAAGAATGATGATTTTTTTCGTTAACGAGAATAATTTTGATGAAAAAATTGTAGCAATGATAAGGGATGAAATATGAATCTAGATGTGCATTTTGGGAGTTCGACTCATTGAACCCTTCCTACCCGCAATGCTCATTTGGGAAAAAGATTGAGTGCATATCTACCCGTTCTTAGACTCTTCTTTAGTCTACTATAATGCTTATAAATGGGTAATTCATATTACAGGCTGTTCAGTTTTAAAGAGCTCCCTGGCTTATCTGTAAAAAATGCTTGCTAACTAATAACATCTAATAAAAATCGATTTTCAGACATCTTAATGATTAATAGCTATTGTTTATAGATAAGCCGAGGACCCCTTTAAATTGAACAGACGTTAGGTGAATAATTTTTTCGAAAGAAAATTCGATGCGTGTGTAGGTAGATAATAGGGTAGACCGAATTTTGCGTTTTTTTTTTCTTAATCTGCAGATGGTGAGATCTCAATATTTGCGAAATTATTTCAAAATGATGTAGTAAAAATTTCAGCTTCGCTTGTACCCTCTTTAGGGGTTCTTAATAGGTATCCTAACATACAAAAGTAAAGTATAAATGGTTCAAAAGAAAAAAAAATGGAAAAATTGCTTTTAAGGATTTAAATTAGATGAAATACGTTCTAATTTTTAAAATTACCATTTTTGATATTGCAATTAATATTCTAAAATAGGCGTTTCTCAGAAAAATTTCTTTATAGTTTTTCAAAAAATCGTGAAAAATGCAAAAAGTAAAATTTAAAAAAAAAAGTGGAAAAGGTGGAAATTATAGAAATTTGTCAACAATGATCATTTTGGGCATAAATACGTGTAATAATTCAATTTTTTTTAATTGTTTAAAAAATATGTTTTTTTTGGTTTTTTAAATTTTTTGATAATCATCAAACTTTGTGTCAGTTTTTCAAATTGAAAAAATTGAGTTAGAAAGCTACAATTTTTATCAAATCATTTTGAGGTTACTTTGCAAATATTGCGAGGTTTGCGATGCCGCTATTTGCAGATTTCCAAAAGGAGCAAAATTCGGCCCACCCTGGTAGATGATAAAAAAATATATATATAAATTTGGCTAGTTGACGTTGTATAAGTAATGTATGGGTGTTTTAAGATGAAAACGGTGTTTCTGGTATCACAAGATTATCTTGAAAATCATCGTTGGTTCATAATTTTCGACATAATTATCTCAATTTTTTTTCTGCATTCGTTTTTTTGAGTATTTGCGGTGAAATTTATGGAAGAAAAAAAATCTGAATATTGTTAATTAACTATCTTCGCTTATTTTAGGTGACACAAAGTTTAAACTATGTGACGTCTTTTATCAAGAACGAAACCTACCTGTTGGTATACAATATTTATGTTAATTACCTGAAAAGTGTTCGTTTTGTAAATTAATTTCAAGAGTAAAAAATAAAAAAAAAAGTGCCAATTTACGTATTCGTTGTTAAAGCGTTGAAAAATTTACAAAAGTATTGAACTCGAGTGGGTAAATGTCATTGGGAATAAAATAAGCGTGTACGGTATTCAAGACCAAGATAAATACGCCAATTTATTCGGCAATTTTGAAACTCCATCCAAATCGATGAGAAGTATTGTGTAGAAAAGTTATGTAGCGGTAGAAATTTCAGAGTAGAAATACGCCGAATACGCCGATGGTTTTGTGAAAATTTTTCGAAGTAAATAAACAAAATTAGAACTATCATTACTCGGTGTAATTAAGTTTGGTAAAATGTTAGGTCTTGATATAACGTGGTATAGAACAACATACCCCTATACGTAATTACTCTTTTACAAATACTTTCGGCTCGAAAAACTTTTTGAAGGAAGTAAGATATATGTTCACGTTTGAATACGTTCACAAATGAATAAAAGCTGAAGAAAGTTTTTCTGCTGACATGATTCGTTTGCCTGCGAAAAGTTCATATATTCTAAGAAAATCCTACCTGCCTTTTGTAAGCATAATTTAAACTTGAAATTTTCACTGGTGGACTCACGTCTGGCTTGATTTTAGAAACGATGTGTGTAGGTCTAGGTTTACACATGTACTTACATCTATCTAATTGAATGATGATATTTTTTTAATGATTTAACTTTTCTTCGCTAGGCCTATAATATTAATTCACTTAACGCAGTAGAGGAGAAATTTTATATCACTCGGTATGTTTTGAAAACATTTCACTCCTGTGTGGATAGTGTATATCACTTCATAGAGAAAGAGAGAGAAAGAGAAAACATCCTTTTTGTGAAAAAATTCTCTAATTACATACCTATACTTATTTTAAGTTGAAAAATATGATACCAGTTCAAAGGTGTAGCCCTTAAAAAAAATTAAAACTATACTAATTAGATATATATGACTGTATGAGTGGACTAAATACATCAATAAATAAACCTTCAAAACGTACCCAACTCTAGAAAAAGCGTTAGTGAGAATTTCTTTTCAATGTGACAGTGTCATCTACTTGATACCCAGTTGCACATATTGACACCTTCACGTACCATTAATTTAAAACTTAATTGACTGGTCATATGAAAATTGAAAGAAGAGTGCTGTACTCTTTTCCAGTTCATTGGACTAATGGTTATAATAGAAAAACGAAATGTTAACTAGTTAGATAAACGAGCACCAAGTAGATACAATTTAACCAAGAGCTCCTAATATTTTAACTGTTTTACAAAATGTCTTCTTGATTTTTCAGAAAGCTGCCCTAAATTAGATATTGTTTTATTTTGAGATTCTTTTGAATATTATTTCAAAATAAAGTAAGCCTTTAATTTGTCGAAAATGGCGAAATAAGTTGGAGTTACAGTGATTTGAAATATTATATACTACTGTTAAAATAAGAATAGAACTACTTTGTGAGAATGATTTACGATGAATGTTCTTTAAGAACGGCGAAAGTCACGCTTAGAATGTCATCTCACCAAATTTCAGCTTATAAAGTCAAATAGGAACTGAACCGACATTCAGTTGATGGAAAATTGTGAGAGGTTGAAATTTTCTCTTCTGATATTAGTTCGAGGTTACCGGACCCCGAAAATTTGAAGCTTTAGCGACAAAAACATACAATTTAGTACTTAATATACATATTATTAATAGTGAAAAATGATCAAAATAGACTTCGTACTCGGTTGTTCAAGAAATTCGAGTTCATCTATGTACTTGTACGCATGGTGTGGATATCGTATAAGTAGGTAGGTACTTGTTCTTTACACCTGTATTATAAACGTTTACTTGAGTGACCATTTTAAAAAACAAAATATATATACTTAATTAATTTTATTTTAACAAGTTCTTTATACTTCATCTATTTAAATTTGTGAAGAAATAATAACATACTCGCATATATGCTTATAATCTGCTCGTTTATATATATTTTAACATTACGAATATTCTCATTAAACTTCTTCTGGTTGCGTCGTTCAATACGAAGGTGCCGAAGGTGGCGTGCTAAATTATTCCTTAGAGAAATTATTTCCTTGTGTAAATGTCGGTGACATTATAACGTTTCACATATTTTCTTGAAATTTCAAAGTACACAGATACGCCAGATAGGTACCTACTTACGTAGGTATGTATATTTACTACTTAGGTATCGCGTTTGAATATAAATGTTACTGTATGCTCATCTGACTTTAATCTGTGGAGCGTAATTAGTTATCTTATTAGTTTATAAAAAAATAGAAAAAAAGAATTACTATGAATCGTTATTCAATTTTAAATAAAATTGATTCACTCTGTAAAATTTGGGCAATTTTTTTTTTTTGAAAAATTAAGACCTATGGAAAGAAAAACTTTTTTATAAAATTAAATGCGAAAATTGTAAATTATATTATGTTATACAGACAGAGATCTATTCAGTTGATGAATCGGTGAAGAAGATAATTCTTTGAGCAGAAAATTCACAATCACTAAAATTTTTAAATTTATTTAAGTGCCTGCACGAAATATGTAGGTATATTGATGAAAAGAATTTTTTTATTCGAGTATAAAAATTTAAAGTCATTTGCATATCATTACTACAAATCAATTCAGCTGAAGTGTTTTCAAAATATGTCAGATTGGATTGTTGGCAAAAAAAATTAAATTAAATTAAATATGAAATTCCTTCGTTGAAGTAGGTATCTTTTACGAAGGAAATTCAAGTAGAAAGTTTGCTATTGAATTTCCTATACTCTAAACAAACAATACTTATCTACTTGGGTTACTTATTATAGTAGAAATCTTACGCTTTAGGAACTTGGTCCCTTGAAAAAAATGAAATGTTTTTCAAAGTACCTCGGTTTATTTCCATAAACTTTTTTTTCAAGATGAATATTTCGAATTTTTCATTTATAATCTATTCAATTCAAAAAGAACTCTACCTTATCGATGAAATATGTCTGTTGACTAATGGGATGTCTTATGAATCACTTTTAAGAGATCTGATTGGCCAATGTCATCTTTTGAAAAATTGAACAGACTATAGATATGGTAATTCCTGATCAGGGATGTTCGTGATGTGTGTTGTTCCAAATTGAGTATAAACATTTGAAAAGTAGTTGGATTACCCATTATGGATCATGATAGTTTTAGTGCTGCCCGCTTTTTTGGAGCGTTGATAAAAAGAACTAAAAAGAAAATGTATCATGATTAAATCGTGATAGTTGTAATACTCTTCAATACGAATCATGATACTTAGTATCATTAAACATCCTTGTTCATGATATGCGGCTGATCACACATGTAACAAAGCTACGTGTTTTTCTGCTACGCTACGTTTTCCAAAGGCAACACACACAACAAAAAATTAGCGCTAAAACGAGAACGTTGCGTTGTAAACTACTAGTATTTACAATGCGTGTGAAGTAGTAGTAGTGTACAACGCGACGTTCTCGTTTTGGCGCGAATTTTTCGTTGTGCACGTGGACTTTGGAAAACGTAGCGTAGCAAAAAAAAAAAAAAAAACAAAAAAAAACGTAGCGTAGAAAAAAAAAAAAAAAAAACAAAAAAAAACAGCGCTGTTCGGTGTGTGACAGGCGTTACAACGCGTGGTAAGTAGTTGTAGTTTTCGACGCGACGTGGTAATTTTGGCGCGAATTTCGCGTTGTTTCGCGTTGACTTTGGAAAATATAGCGTAGTAGAAAAAAAACATAGCGTCGCTAAGTGTGTGACGGGCCTTTACATACTTCACATACTTATAGTATCATTAGGTTTGGTCGTAAACATCCATAAAGCTCTAAAATTGCAAATGATGCAACTTCATGAAAATTAGATACTGAGGAGAATTGTTGAAAAATTAGTGAAGATTGTTCGATTTTTATTTTATTTACTTTATTATATTATGTAATTATGTAATAACTGAATGAAAAATTGATTGATCGAAAATTCACCTCAGTATTTTTCATGAAGTTCCATAATTTGTAATTTTGGAGCTATGTGGAGGTCACCCAAACAAATCTATTATCATGATTTCATTACAATAAAAGCGGAAATTTTGAACAGTTTATACGTTTCCTCTTCGTTTCAAGTGTTTCAGGTATGAAATGAAAAATGAAATACTTAATTAACAAATTTCAATTGGTTGAGTTTCGTTCTTGTTTAAAGTTTAACTTCACTTCTTCCAGATAATTTGTGCTTAATTCTGCATAAAGAAAATTCTTCTACCGGGCTTACGCATGTAGTGCAAACATTAGTTAAAATTCCGGGTTTGAAAGTTGCCTCTTATAAACGAAATTCGAGTGGAACTTTGAAAGTTATTATTAAATCAGTTAAAGCGCTTATCTTTCTTGCGTGGTAAGTTACTTGTAAACTGATTGGTTCCACATCTTACCTATAAGTAAATGATGAGACGATCATCATTAATGGTTGATTATTAACTAGCTTTCATTATTCGTGTTGTTATATGTTATAAACTTATTACATATTCACATAGCGTTTATTCAAAAAATCAAAGATTACTTATCATCTTCAGTTGTCGTCAGCATTGTAATACTTCAATAAGTTTCAAGCTATTCATATATGTATTATGACGTATACAATATGAGGACTACCTTCGTGATAAAATTTACGTCATACTTGATGAAATTCAAGCACTCAACTTACCACCATCTGTGTTAGAAGTGTACTTAATTCTTTTGAAAATCTGATTGTTTTGATGCTTTCATTTTCTCTCCGCCTCTTGTTTATGCGAAAAATTGCTTTACGTTTGATATTTACCAACGTAAGATTCTAAATGATGAGAAATGTTTCAACTTTGGTAACGAGACACAGATAAACGGCTGAGGTCATCGTTTTTTTTTCAGTACATAAATAACAATGAAACTGTTATTAAAAAGTTACCTTTAAATCTTGTACACGCCACAAAATACATTATCTCAAACTTAAATGTTCGTTCTTGTTGAATCATAGCCAGAGAGTGTACCTTCTACCTACTACCTACACTGTACGCAGTGTACTACAGCTATTAACAAAATAATTTGGAATGTAAACAGAAAAGTATTACTTAGTATTGAGGAAAAGAATGATTACATGTAGACCTCGAGTATAAAGTACAGTCATATGTATTTATTTTAGAATATTTTCAGCAACTTTTGAAATGTTAAATTTGACTAGAATTTACCTACCTAATACAGTTCTATACATGGTACTATTTTCTATCTAAATATGATCCGTGTTATTTTATAGGTTTCAATCACATAGAAAAGGTTTTAATACCGTTTTGTAATTAGGTGAATAAATTATTTTCATATTTCGTGTATTAATTTTGCAGCTTACAAGTGTTTTTTTTTTTTTTTATCAATATGAACCTATTAAGTATGTTAATATACCAACATAATGTGTACCTACTGGCAGTTGAATAAATAACTGAATTCATTTGATATGAAAACTATTATTAAATAAATTTAATTGACTCATATTATTATACCTTACGACCTCATTGGGCCAATTCAGTTACAGCTAACTACAACTTATAAAAATTTGAAATGAAATACGATATCCTATGATAATGTACCTATTTAAAATACAGATCCAATTTCGCACTTACCATACCTATTGAGATAGCACTTTTTGTCAATAAATGCAGTAAATCAGCACTTTTTATTTTTATTTTCTTTGATTCACTATATTCTTGCCTAAAGTATTTTTCAGAAATATTATTTCATGTTGAATTTGCCAATTCGTTGTAAATATCAAAAAATCTCAAGCCGCGAACGTAACACGCTCCAGGCTGAAATTTTAAGTCTTTTTGAAAGCTTTTATACGTACCCAACCCACCACTTAACCTACCCATCAGGTATTGGATTCCGCTTTCACAGTATTCGTATTGTAGACAGGATCACCTACTTGTTAAAAATGAAATAGACCCACCGTAGATATCTACCAGATTTTATTCTCTTATTGATACACATTACCTTACTTTGATCTGAAATGGAAATAAGTATATCTTTATATGTTAAAAATTATTTAAACGGGTAACAACGGTAGTATAAGTGTTTTTTTTTTCACTTAAGATTCAATTTGTATTTGGTATTATGTACCACCTCACCTACCGCTGTACCTATAAGTCTCAACATTTTTATTCACGTTAAATTAAAATATAGAGCTGGCAACATTGAAAGAAAGAGAAAGTTTGATATCTGCAAAGTTGCATATCTTTTTGTTGCGAATGGTGCACGATTTTGAAAAACTTTTCCAATTATCATGTGGAATTCTCGCTAAAAATTAAAAACTTTTCAAGAACGATGTTCAGATTAAAATTGTTGTTTAGACGATTTCTTGGTATTTTTCAAAACTAATTTATGTGGTGGATATTATGATTTGCGTTGGTATTAAAAACATTTACTTCGAGAATGTTTATTTTATCTATAAATTTAATTCCGGGGCAATTTTTTTCTCATCAAATTAATTTAAGACGACAATTTAAAAAGATCGGATTGTTTGTTATACGTATTACTGTCGGCTTTAGCTGAAAGAAAAAATTTTCTGGGATTTTTATCGTTCGACCGGGAAAATAAAAGAAAAAAGGTAGCTTGATACGAACTTTAATCTATATAAAGTTTATTATTTCCCGTTCTGGCTTTAGGCATTTTACTGATTTGTCATAAAAAAAAGCAAAAAAACAAAAAAAAACGAATATTTTGCATCATTCGCGTTTCTTTTGTTATCTCAGTTTTAAACATAAGTAAAAAAAAAACTTTTTTCGTTTTTCTTTCGAAAACTTATTTTATTTTGATAACGATTTTTTTAGCCTTAAAAATTCCAAGTCTATGTCTTCTTGAACTGCATCATCGCATTTTTTGTACCTATTGAATTGTCTTATATAGGTATTTACTCATTTCTGAAATATGTATGTACGTATGTATATGTAGTGGTGCTTTGGTAAGTTGATATTACAAGGTCTAAAAATACGTATATTCTTTTATTATTTCTATCTTCCATTAAGCGAATCTATAGCTAACTATCGAATTGGGGTTTAAAAATCTACAATCTGTTTCAAAAAATATTGAATAAAAAGAATTTTTAATGTTTTTTTTTTGCGCCTGCGCGACGTCTAATGATATCAACAAGTAGATCACGTATGCATAGTGGGTTTTTATCAAGCTTTTTTTCAAGAAACAAGCGATCTTAAATTGGTTATAGCCGTATGACTACAGCGATCGAAATCGAAAACTTTAGCTTTAGTTTTACGATGTTCTAAATATGTTATCTTGAGTGCTTGAATCGATTTCAGAAAGTCTTTTCGATTTACACGAATTTTTCAAAATCCGTTGTCAGATCATCTACCAGGATGGGTTGTTTTTCACTATTTTTTGAAAATCGAAACGTAACAGGGCATAATAGAGTATCCGTGGAGTACGGTTGAAAGAACGTGGCAAAAATTTCACCCCCCCCCCCTATGCCTTGCAGAAATACAAAAGTCAAAAAAAATCTAGTAGAAATAGTTTCAGTGCGACTAGTTTTACTCAAAAAATCATTCGAGACGATTTTCGTATGTAAGCCTTTTTAAAGCCGTATAAAATGTACCAATTTTTTACATATTCCTGTATTTACAAAAAAAAAAAAAAAAAGTTGAAAAATCGGGGGAAAAATTTAAAGAATTGGGGACTCATAAAATGGGGAGATTATCAATATAGTAATCCGACTAACCCATTTGAGGAAATTTCCAACTTCAATCGTGTTCTTAAGTGCAGGGCGAAAATATTGAAAAATGACAAAAAAAACACAGCCCAATATGAACTCCTGAACGAAGAAGCGAAGGATGGAAAATCCTCTCTAACTAGCTAGATGGGTTATAACATTGATCATTTTCCGATTTCATAAGTACCCAGCTCTCCAATTTCAAATGCCTATTAAAGCCCACAAGCCTCCTCATACCGCCTCCAGGCACCCTTTATAGCCTCCAAGCTCCTTATATAACGTTGAGCCGACCTTCATAGCCCTCAAGTCCCTCCTGTTTAGTCCCCCGACGCCCGACTCCATTCAGTCCTCAGACGCCCTTAAAAGCCTTCAAGCCCCTTTTATATAGTGCCCAGATGCCCATAATAGCCCTCAAGCCCCCTTATACAGCACTCAGACACCCTTAATAGCCCTCAAGCCGTCTTTATTTCTCACCCGGACGCCCATAATAACCTCAAGCCTCCTCCTCGCCCTTAATAGCCCCTAAATACTCCCGTATATCGCGTCCAGACGATCTTGATAGTCCCCAAGCCCTGTTATATAGTGCTAGTAAAATTGTTTTCTAGTTTTTTAATTTTTTTTCAGATTTTCAACCGTTTTAGCGCAGGGTTGAAATTTCTACAAGTGCTAGGAGGGTGGCTGAAATTTTGACTGCACTTCACAAATATTGTGCCCTATTACGTTTCGATTTTCAAAAAAATGTCAAAAACATCCAACCTATATTCTGTCCAGACCCTGAATTTCAAAGACCATAATCTAAGAGAGAAGTTGCTGAGTGAGTAGCATTTTGAAATGGATTTTGGATTTTCAGAACGAAGAAGTTTTCTTGCTTCAGAAAACTGATAACATGATCAAAACAGAGACTTCTAAGTATCCAAAATCATGCCAAAATCCAGATTTTCTCCTATCCGTGTAAATTGAAGACTCATAATCACAATGTTATTGAAGTACATCTATATTAGTGCCTTTTGATGGATACTAGGGACAATCTGTATCTTAGTAGATCTACTCGTCTGCCCGACGTATTGATTATTAATAACGTAGGTAATGTACAAATTATGAATAAGATAAATCTCCTTGACTTTTGAGTTTTCCTTACTCTCATCTCAAGTTTCAAATTCTTAATAAATGTCGAGTTGCCGTTGTCGCCGAAGAAAAACAATAAGTGATGGAGTTCGATCAGCATCCAGTGCATCCATTGATTAGATAATGATAATTTTTTCGAATAACCCGCGCCTGATAATTAAAATAAAAAGATATAAATAGATGTGTACAAGAACGTTTGTAATTCATTCGCGTTGTTATTGTGAAGCTAAGTTAATCACTCAGCAAAAAATGTTTAGAACATGGTAAGACTAAATTTCAGTTTCAGACTTGTATCGCTGTGGCTTGTGGCTATACCTACGCTTTACAGTATACAGCTAACTTATTGCCGATTTCAGGTATTTCTAATCCCCTCTTCTTGCTCATAGATTGAAATTCTTATACATAGGTACATAATTTATGTAGTGTGCATATTGTACGTGTTGATTTTGAATGTGTGGTCAGATACATACGTTTTTGTGATATGCGGATTTTCTTGTATAGTCAGTGGTGTTTATATTTAGTGCAGATTTTTGCGTAGTATGTTGATGTAGTGTTGTTCGAATGCGGAATGGTGATGTGATTGTGAAATGATTAGATATCCTTTACGCGTGTCGTGCGAGCTGTGAATAAATTGTTTGTATTTTTTGTTCGGTTATTACTTACCGGTATTATATATTTGCATACAGTATACTTACTCTTATTGTTCGATCTTCATGATGCACAAATACATACGCGAAAATGGTTATATTGCTTATCAACGAGCAGCTTGATAAAAGTATGTAAATTTTAGAAATGAAATAACGTTTCAATTCGACATCTCCTTTTTCATAGAATTAAAGGTTTTGCTTCTCGTGAACAATATAACTTTTCGGTTATCGGCTAATGTAAAGTGTAAATCACATATGCATTGATTAATTTGAAACATACGTAAGTATATTGTCAGCAATTGTTGTAAATTATGAAGTTAATTTAGCTTTGGACGCGTATTTAATTCAATTTATCTTGTGCTAAAACGATTAATAACGTTTTACGTATCGGGTTCTCGATTTATTGATTTAAATCTAAATTACGTACAACTGTACGTAGGTACCTATTATGTATGTATATTCTGATGAAATCAGTGGTTTAATTAATTTCTTGGCGAACTGAAGTCCTCTATTTTTTCGTCATTTTCCGCACTGAACTTCATTTCATCTAACACGTATTTTCATTAAGCTGGAGTTGAAAAATTCAACAATTTCGATTTTGCTTATTTCTTAGTATTTTGTTCTTTTTATTAAGCACATGTAATATTGAAAGTGTTACGTTGATACACGTAAAATTCGATTGAAAGCCATTTTGGGGACCGAAACCGATTATAACGTTTTAGCTTCGGTTTCAGAATCTTGAGAATTGACTATCTGTTTTTCTACCCCCGCCTGCTGAAAAGTTTTCTTGACCAAAATTTCCTTCCTCCCGGAGAATAATTTTACAGCTTTAAAAATTAAAATGCTTGTTCTTCAAAAATCCTACAACTCCTATTTAATTCAACCGTAAAAAGCCAGAAGTCAGACTCGACCGAAGTATACTGCCCGATTTTTGAAATTTTTAAAGTATGTAATCATCTTCAGTTGTTTTTTTTTTTTTCAAATTATGGCCACTCTTCGAATTGTTTTATTATATTTTTTACTTAGTAATGTTCAGGCACGTATCTATTCAAGGGAATAGAGGACTTTTTCTGCCACAGAAACTCGATTAAAAAAGGAAGAAACTTGGTATGAAAAAAAAAAACGAAAAAATATCATTATCTTCTTCACTGTTTTTAATTCTTTTCGCTCGTATTCCCCTCAGATAAGGAAAAATTATTTTCATACCTAATTCTTTCTTTGCACCTGTTGAGTACTCACTCTTGAGATACGATTCTAGTTTAGCTTCTTTTTTAAATTTTTTCCCATTGTAGCAGTTGTGCTTAAACAGACAATTTAACCATTTTGACCAGCAGCGGTTTCGAAATTAGTTGAAAGAAGAGGGCTAAACGGCAATTCGTTTTCTCTGTAATTAATTGAAAAATAAACAGTTTAATGGTTTGAAAAAGGGTTTGGTTTATCATTTCATGTTCCGTAAGCGCGTACCGATCCTATACAAATAATAATTATCCCTATTAAATCAGCGTTACTGAAAAATGATTTGATTTCATAATCTGCATTTAAACAGCGCTGACTTTTCAATTCAGCTTTAGATTTTTTTTCTGTCACAACGGAAAAATGAGCACGTATAGCTTGCCAATATTTTGTATGCATTTCGAAGTAAACTACTTCTCTTTCGATATACCTAATCCGTTTTTCGAAGCCTGTATCCATTACTAATTATACTTATCTTAACTTTCTACCTAGTATCTACCTCAGGTGATGGGAAGAAATCCCATATGTCTCTAGCTGAATTATAGATTACATTTCGAGGATATATCGCATTTAGGTTCTATATAATATTCCTCGGAAAGAGAGAAAACTAATGAAGTATGCATCAATTTCTTAAAGATAATACTCGTTTATTAATACCTAGCTAACCTTCAAATTTGTATCCCATTCAAAGATCTTATGTTAAAAAAAAAAAAAAAAAAAAAAAAAACATTTTACGACGGATGTAGATAACGTTTCTTTTTGAAAGACTCTAATAATTCATTTCGAGAATTTTTTCAAAGGGTTGTTTGTAGCTGTAAATGGTATTGTTTCAGAAACTAGGCGTATGCAACTAGGCGGAATTTTATTATTATTTTTTTATTATTTACGTTTGTACTAGGCGTTTCGCTTCGATAGTACTTCTTTCATACCACAAGTAGAGCAACTTAAGTTAGATGTATGTATAATATTTTGTTTGTCCTAATCATTGCAGCGGCAAAGATACTCGGATCTGAAATTTTTCTAGAAACATCCAATTTGCATCGAAGTGCAGGCGCTGTCCGACGCGGACTGGCTTAAAAGTTCTTACGGGGAAATGAAACAAATGAGGGCTTGCAAAAAGATTAGGAGCTCCAGCTAACTCCCCCCCCCCATAATTTAAATTTTCAAATTTATTTGTGAAAGCTTTGCGAATATTATAGACATAATATTTTTTCCTTCTTTTTGAAATATTTGAATCGATGCTTCTTCATTTTTTGGTTCTTTTTCAAACAGTGACGTGAACTAAAGAGGCGGATCTGAGTCATGAAACTTTTTTTTTGGTAAGGAATTTTGCGCAACCCCCCCCCCCCGGTATTTAATGGGGAAATAATACCAGAGGTTGCTGAAAAATTTTCTCAAAAAACAGAAAGTAAATAGCGTCGCTTCGTTCGCGCTAAAATTTGGCAAAATTTTGAGTGTTAGAAGTCGAAAAATTAGCATTTCGATGCATTTCTTAGCTCTAAAACTTACTAAATTTTACCACTTTTTTGCATATAGAAATTAATTTTTACGTAGGAAAAACCGCTCCGCTTTCAAGTTTTTTACCAACTTACACCGTTAATTACGGGGTTGATGCCTTCCTTGTCCTCTTCACGGCGACATTCCTGCATAAAGCAGTCAAATTCTTTGAATTTCAGCTCTCAAAAATGAAGAAATGAGGAAAAAGCCAGCTTACTTGAGGGAAGTGAAGGCGACATTTTTTAGAAACAGCAACTCTCAAGGCTGAGAGACTGAGGGTTCAAAAAAAAGACAAGAAATGTTTTTACTATTTTTTACTTACGAGAATGAATTTTCTTGTGTGAAAAAATGGCTGCAAAGAGTGTTATAAATGTGAGTAAAGAACAGATAAATTTAACCGAGCGAAGTGAGGACCAAAAATTTAGAATAATATTGTAAAATAAAACTTAAAAAATTTAGGTACTCGAACGTTTTTTTAATTTTTGAAAACCCGATCCCCAAGGGCCCCTTTTTTCATATTTGAATACGACTTTAACCATAGCAACTGACCAGTTTTTTTTAGGAAATATCATTTTTCTTTTTATTCGCTCTTTAAATATAGAAAAGAGAGTTGAAGAGACCCTCCCAAAAGTGTTACACGTGACAACACTGCTTCGAAAGCTTGGATTAGTATTGAGTGAGTCTCGAGATACGACTTATATTTTTGAAATTATAATAAAATTCTTTTGATATTTTCTTTCAACGTACGAATTGATTAAAACTTTTTGGTCAAGTTTTGCTGAGAAAGTCCCGACTTGAAAAGGCCCGCCGGAATTTTCCCAAATCCCGGATCCAAACAATTTGGAGAAAATATAATCATGCCAAGTGTTCGAGGGTATCTTATTACTTCAAGAAACATTTTTTAACTGCATACTTATGAGAGCTTTTTCAAAAGTAGAGGGCAAGAATTTGTAATTTTTTTGGAAAATTTTAGAGCTTTTTCTTACGACGTTCAAGAGATTTCATGAATTATTCTACTATTACTTTCAATTTTTTTTTTACTGAAAATGCTACGTTATAATATACGTATTACACTTTGGGGCAAACCGGACGTCTCTAGCAATTTTAAATAAAAAGAGAAATTTTTGAAAATAACCTCAGATTTTCAGGAAAAAAATTGAAGATTCGCGTATCTTTGCTCCTACAATGATCAAGATAGGCAAAACATTATACATACATCTAACTTGAGTTGCTTTATTTGTAGTATGAAGAAAGTACTATTGAAGCCAAACACTCTGTATGTTGGTAGATTCAATGAAAATGTGCGATATTTCTAAATTGGTATTTTAAAGTGAACAAATTAATCTGTTCATTGTTTCGACGGGAACATTGTTGAGCTATGTCTATGCGATTAAATAAAAAGGTATCAATGTTTTTCCCCCTTCGCCATAACCTAATATTCATATCAAAGAAACACCTAAAATTGGCAAACACCTCTATTACTTGTTTCACTGACTAACATATGCTGCTCTTTGGAAAACAAGGATTTTAATAGAAAATCGTCGGTATTCCGAAATTAATTTAATACTACATGTGGTGTACGACCACGATAACTAACATGATCTCAGATAAAATTTTAATTGCGCAAATGTAAGATGTACTAGAAATTTATGCGGATTCCGCCTTATCATATTCCTTATTATTCGACTAGGTATACACTTTTTTAATAACTGAAATAGCGTTTATATACATTTTAAATTGAAACAATTTTCGATTGATAATGTACCTACTCTATAAATTACATACTTTACTACATATTTGAAACTATTTTGTACCTTTACTTTACTTTTTGATTAAAAAAAAAAAAAAAAAAAAAAAAAAAAACGAATTGTTCGACAACGATGCCTTGTGAAGGAAAAATTGTACTG
>FIZR01013160.1:0-19745 GCA_900060175.1 Ferrisia virgata
TCAGGGTACCAAGTGAAAAAAAAATAATCGTTTTTTTTGACCCACCCTAATACAGCCTAAATTTTTAGACTGATTTTTTATGTCATATTGCCAATGAAAACCAGGCTATTACAGTCTATCGGCGAAAGACGAATGAGGGAGGGGGACGGAAATATCGACAAAATTAGTTTTGGGGTCCTAGAAGACCATTAAGACAATTTTTAGTCATGTCAGATATTTATTTTTATTTTTTCCCTCGAACATTAAAATCATTTACTCTACTCAATACAGACCAAAATCGTTCCAATTTGTGTACTCGGTTCTGTTTGGTGTCGGATTGGATATATATGAGTGAAAATGAACTTGGGTCAAAATTCAGTTACGCCCCAATTTGGAGGAAGGGGGTGCTGAGGAGTAAAAAACGCAAAAATCGCCCCTTTGTAATCCAATTAATAGAAAATCAAGTCTGTATAACGTCTCCAGAAATCATTAGGAGGAGAGATATGGAGGTTTTCTCCCTTCTCGACCTTGAAAAAGGGCTACTCCTTTCCTATTTCTCCACCAAATTGAGCTAGGAAGCTGAAATTTGGTATGTACGTTTATTTGGGGCGCTAAAGATGCCTTTTGGGGTTCCAACTTTTTTGCTTCATTACACCCCATCACAGTCCCAAAAATATGGTTTTTTGATAGGTTTTACTCATTTTTTGAGTTTTTCCCTCACATAACTCCCCTCCAAGTTGAGCTAGGAAGTTGAAATCAGGTGTGTACATTTAGTGGGGGTCCTAGATGTGCCTTCTGGGGGTCTCAACTTTTCAGCCCCATTACACCTCCTTACAGTCCTGAATTTGTGTTTTTTAACTTTTTTTTTCTAAATTCTAATGTTTGTTCTTTGCATAACTTCCCTCCAAATTGGGCTCAGAGTTGAAATTGGGTATATGCAGTCAGTAAGAACCTTATATGTGCATTTTGGGAGCTTTGCCTTTTTAGCCCCCTTGAACTGCCACGAAAATAAGGCTTAAAAAGTATCGCAAGGCGATTTAAATAATTTTTTCATCGTTTTACATCTTAAAACGCAAAAATTAAAGCTTTTAAAGAATTTTTTTGATGCACCCATAAACCAACATTTTTTAAAGATTTTTTTTCAGTTATTTATTGTTTGAACTGTAAACTACCGTTTTGAAGGAGCTTTCCATCATTATCAACAACCAAAAACCAATGTTCTAAAATTTTTTTTCTTCAGTTTCTTCACCTTTTTTTTGAACTGTGAAACAATTATTTAAACAGTATTCTCATAATAAAGTTTTTTGAAAAAATTTTCATTTTTTCATTTTTTAAACTATAAATCTTTGTATTTTTTTCATCATTATATATTTTAGAAACGACAAATTGTCGTTTTTTGAAAATTATATCACTTTTCCACACTTTGAAATCAACAAATTAATAATTTTTAAACATTTTTTGGTCTATTACATTCTATAAGCTGTTGAATCACATTTTTAATGGGGTTTTCATAATTTTACTCTTTTTTTGAAAAGTTGTGCATTTTTTTTAGTGTTTTTTAAAAAGATTTTTCTCAATTTTTTGAATTTTTTCGAAATATAATATGATGATTTGAACAATTTTTTTAATTATTTTGCATCTCGATCGCCAAAAATTGAGATTTTTACAAGAGTTTTTCTTTTTTTTTTTTGAAGTTTTTTTCCACTTTTTATATTTTTTGAGCTGAAAATGGTATTTTGATTTTTGAATGAAGTTTTCATTATTTTGGTTCCAAAATATGATTACTCAACGATTTTGAATTAATTTTTTTGAGATTCTATGGTTTTTGGTTTGTAAAATTACATTTTGATCAGCTTTTCCATTTTCTTTATTTTTTTTTAACTTTTTCCACATTTCTAGCTAGAAGATTTCCTTGATTTTTGAATTTTCTGAGCTTCAAAATGGAGATAAATAATTTTTTCCTCACATCTTAAGTGCCAAAAATTTACTTTTCTTAAAGAGAGATTTTTTGAAGTTTTTTTTCAACTTTTCATCGTATAATATTTTGAATAATTTTTCCATAATTGTAAAAATTGCGATGTTTTGTTTTTTTTTTAATTTTTTTCATTTTTTAAACAGAAAAATTGACATTTTTTGTATCAGTTTTTCTCGAAATTTAGTGGAGTAAAAAATTTTGAAAAAACTCCTCAACCCCAAGGTCAAAGCGTGTATGACCTGACATGAAACAATCCAAATATGGTCGAAATTTTATACGTACCTCAGATTTGCGCCTCCTTCTTCAATAAGGTATTCCAAACCGTTGGGTAGTTGACGAATGAAATCTTTAAGGTAAGATTTTTCTAAAGCGTTCCATATCATATCATCTGTGTATCTCGCACAGGGGTCTAGATTGAACCTTAATGTACCGATGAATAAGACTGGATCCTACGACAAGAATATTAATCATTCTAGTTCGAGTAAAAAGCGATAATGAGTCGTATCAAGTTGAATGAAAACGTTCATACTTGTGGTAATATTGTGAGTCGTGAACGAAGAATTTCCAAGTCTATTTTCGCGATATCTATATTATCTATGAGAATAGCACCACTGCTTGGCTCCTCTAATCTGAGTAAACCTACAATTAACGAAGATTTTCCAGCTCCAGTTCTACCCACAATTCCTATCTGTACTTGGTGTTGCAAATCAATCGATGATAATCTTACGACCTGTAGATATTCTGATATATTGAATAGTTGAAAAATACAAATACCTTTTCTCCGCTATTCACTGTAAATGTCAATTCTTTCAACACTGATTTGGCACTTTGACGATACCGTAAGGAGAAATTTTCAAATTGGACGTTTCCTTCGTGAGGCCATTCGTTTGGTACGATGATTTGATGAGAAATTTCAGAATTTGACTCTTGAGGCGAATCGATGTAGTTTTTTATTCTTTCTACGGATATTAAGGCGCTTTCTAAATCCATCAGGTAAGATAAAAACCATTGGAATTCTTTAGTCCACTAAACATTTTATAGTATAGATACATTCGTTATTGGTGTGGTAATAGTCTAATTAAAAAAAATATATATATATGGAAAGATGTTTTACCTACTTGTATGGCATAAGATATTGCAAAAAATATCATATTTTTTTCCATGTAGTCTCTTTGGCGTAAGGTGAAAAATATTATTAAAAATACAGCAAACCCGTACAATGTTTCTAATCTAATACTGCACCATCTAAAAAAATTTATAAATTTTTTTATGATAGCTGATAGCTTGATACCTGCATCTATTTAAAAAATTCCATCATTATGTTGGGTATGTACCTGTAATTAACTACCAATGCATAAGGAGCTGAAGAATATAAGTCAATTTTTTCATACAACATGGAGATAAAATTATCGTCAAATTTATTAGCTCGAATTGAAGTGAGTCCTATGAATAAATCATACTTCAAAGTTCAAACTGGTATTTTATTTCGATTCAGAGGAAAAAAACTCACCTGATATGGTTTCCACAAAATAAGAACTTAGAGGAGCTTTATTATTGGAATTTATCCTTTCTAGCTGATGAGCCATTGATCCGTACAAGCACTGAAAAATATCAAACGAATATTTGAATTTTATGGACTCCTCCCGTAAAAAAGAAGTTATGTATTGCATTAATCACAAAAATCCATCATTTTCCGCCTCATTTTTAATGAAATACTTAAAAGATTCAAAGTTGCCATGATTTGTCTAGTTTAGTAAAGGAATTCCATGTTGTTTAAATTAAAAATAAAGAAACTTATGTACATGAGAATTGCTTTCTCCCCATTCTTACCTCCTCCTACCCCCCACCCCCTGGTTCTTAAATTGAAAATAAAGTATTTGAAATTTCCAAAAAATTCACTTTGAAGGATGTCAGCATTTCTGAAATGTAGAGAATCTTTCGAGGCACTAAAAATCCATGGTTTTTTGTAGTATTCCAGCTCTATAGCCAGATGTCACGTATTGTAGTACCCTGGCTATAGCTCCGAAGTCAAAAATTCGATTTTAACTCTGCTTTCTGCTTCAAAGCGTGGTATTTATTTTTTTTATGGTTCCTGTTTTTTCTGCCGAAGGCAGGGCAGGTATCAGGTGTTGAATGGCTTTGACAAGTTCATTCTGGAACCAGAGACCTGTAGAGCCGGTATTCCTTTTCAGCCTGGCTTCAGAGCTACTACCCAGTATTCAGAATGGAATAAACCTAGCTCTGGAAAGGGGACTCAATACTTATAACGAAAAGAGTTTAGCTTCAGAGTCAGAGCTCGACATTCGAGATTGTCACAACCTGGTTCCATAGATTGAAAACAACAGAGCTGGAGCGTTTATTTTAAAAAGGGGCATTGCTCTATGGACAAAAGTTTGACCATCTTTGAACATTGTTCAACAATGCCAGTTGCACATTATGAAAGAAAAGTGGTGGATTTTCAACTTGTCGCCCTGGCTCCGAAACAGAGTCAGGTAAATATACGTGGGACAAACTTAAAAAATCAGAAAAAACCGACCAAAAAGACGTTTTCTATGCAGGACACGTCGAGGACCTTTACATGTCAAATTTCAACCTTTGGGTCAATTTACTAAGGAATGATATGGATGAGATAGCTTTTTTCATCGCCAAAAAGGGGGAAACCTGCAATATCTCCCTTCCTAATTGACTTAGCGGTACACCAACTTGTGATTTTTCATCGATTGGTTTGAAAACTAATAATATTTGCCATTGTAGCCCCTCAGCACCATCTCTCTTGAATTTGGGCATAATTGAATTTTGACTCAAGGTCATTCTCACTCAAAACTATTAAATCCGCCGCCAATCTAAGTCTACCGTTCAAATTTTACTGATTTTAGTGGATATCGGACTGAGTAAATGATTTTTCGTTTTGGGAAAAAAATAAAAAGGAACATTTATTACTTTTTGTATGCAAAGAGTAAACATTGAAAGAATGTAAGTTCTGATATTTTTCTCAACATTTCAACTTTTCATCTGATATAATCCACCTACATAACTCGCGCAGCTTTGTATCCGTCTAGATCACCCTCTTAGTACTGCAGGCATCTTTTGAAATGAAATAAAAAGTTCGTGATGCTTTTTTCCTAATCAGCATTGCGAGTAGGGAAGGTTCAATGGGCTAAAAAGTCAAAACCCACAACCCTAAAGCGAATTTAGTTGATGTTCCCCTTACCCTTCATCTGCTGTAGGTTAATGTACGATATTAGTTTGGTTTTCATTAACCATATGACATAGAAAATTAGGCTAAAAACTACTCGGAATATTTTTTTCTATTTTGAACATTCAGTTCCAGTTCTGCATCAAACTGTTTCCACTCTAAATATTGAGTTTCAACTCTGAAGCTGGCTCTTTTCACCCAAAGTCTTAGGCTTTAGCACTGAATCCCCTTTGAAATAATTGCCTCAAACTAGGGCTCTCGGAAGCCCAATGTTTTGGAGTTTGAATTTCTCCTTAAACTACAATTATTTTTATAATTCAACGTGAAAAAGTTCCATCAAACTACCTGTACGAAATACACGATAATGAAAACTACAACAAAAATTACAATGCTGATCGGAGTTATATAACACGTGACCAAAATTATCACAAAGAACTGCAAAAAACATTGAGTATGGGTAAGTAAAACTGTAACAACATGCTTTAGAATAATTTTTTGCTAAAAATTAAAAATACCTTGTTTCCAAGCTCTAAACACGATATCAACCTTGTGCATGTTATATTATCTAATACATAGATATCGGATGTAGCTCGATAAATAATTCTGCCAACTGGAGTTGAATCAATCAACCATAAAGGCCATTTCAATACAGAAGATACCAATGTTTTATAAATTGTACTGGAAGCTCGATAAACTCCTTGCAGCAAGATTTTATCAGCTATCAAGACCGATACCGCTGTAGAAAATATTAAGTTGAATAGAATACGTATGCGATCCGTGATATTCATCAAAATCAATTATCATCTGAAATTTTTACCTTCAGCTAATCCCAATGAAGCAAAAATTAATATGTAGTAGGTTTGAGAATGGCTTATTTCCGATTCATTACTGTTCGCTGCCGACCAAGTTGTTAACCAAAGACGAGAACATATGGAAAATATTTGGGTCAGTATGTTCAATACGAGCACCCAAAAAATAACTGTGAATCCAACCATTGAAAATAAAAATATGTATACTTCCTTTTTGATCTGCAAAGTAGTCGTATTAAAGAAATCGGATAATTGTACGATGATCAGATTGGAGAAAACAATAGAATTACTCACACTTGACGTTTCTACGAGCTCCTTTTCAATCATCTTACCATGATCGGACATTTCTCCGGTTTCTTTTGACAGTGCTTCGAGAAGCTTTCTGTCAATAAATACCGATGATTTTTTTCTGAAACCAGTAAAAAAGTGTAATTTTTTATACAATAGAAACTTATTTGGTATGTATATGTAGGCAGGGGTACCTACTTTACCTTATTATATTTTTAATTTCAATATCTTCGAAAAGGTTTTCATGAGATACGTTTTGCGATCCGCCTGTAAAAATTAGAAAAACATTTAGTATAGTTCGATATACTTTTGTATGCCAAAACCATCGATCCTTTTAAATAGAATATTTCGATATTTACCTTCACCTTCGATTTGATTGGCCATAAGGACAGAAACATATCCATCTGATTTTAATAAATCTTGATATGTACCTTGTTCGACGATACGTCCATTTTGCATCACAAGTATCAAATCTGATTGTGAAAGAAAAGCTGCACTGTGGGTTACTAAAATTCTGGTCTGTAAAATTTATTCCTTTATAATCTACGGCGGATATGTATGCAACATCTTACCTAATGAAAACAAAAAGTCTACGAACTCTATTATTTAGAATTCCATTACACCCTAGAACGTGTTCGAATATGTGTTTGGAAACTTGAAAATCAACTGCACTAATAGAATCGTCAAAAAAATAAATATCAGCTTCGCGACATATCGCTCTGGCAATTGTAATTCTTTGTTTTTGACCTCCGCTTAAATTGATTCCCTAGTTTGATCGAAAATTACACGAATAAATTGGTAAATTATGCACTACAATGGTTGAATTTAAAGTCATACTTTTTCACCCATTTCTGTCGAATCTCCTGCTAGGAAAGTTTTTAAATCTACGTCGAGAGCACAAGCTTTCAAAGCTTTCCTGTACAACAGTTCGCTTGTAGCTTCTCCTAATGTGATATTATTTTTAAAAGTTGCATTAAGTATCCAACTTTGCTGAGGTACGTAGGCTATTTCACCCTAGAACGAAACGCCTACCAATTAGTGGATCGGAAATTGAGAAGTTGAAAAGTGCTGGAGTTTTATTTTACATCGACGTTAACATAACCGCTGATTTTTTGCATTTCTCCCAGAAAAGCCAGTATTAAAGAACTCTTCCCAGAACCAACTGGTCCTACAATGGTGACTAATGCACCTTTGTTGATTTTCAGCGATGAATCTCGTAATGAAATGGCCTCCGATGAATCTATCCTCGAAAATGTTGCATTTACCATCAATAGAGCAGCATCTAAAAAGAGATAGTTGTTTCAGTGCTGAAATTAATACTAAGTAGATCAACTGTATGAGCTTGAATAATACCTTAATTACCTGAAGGATCGTGAGAAATGACCCTATCGTCAAATTCAGCCGAATTTAAAAAACTATCGATTCGTTTGACTGAAATAGATGCCTGAAAATTATTCTCGTGCTGTTTTAATCGATCATTGACTTATTTAAAATTATCATTTGTGTTTACCAACCTGGATAATGCTGGGGATATAGTTGGATATCACTCGAAGAGGTGATTTGAACGTATTAAAGAATGATATAGTGATAAATGCCTTTCCAGCATCTATTACATTGTGACTAATGTAATAGTAAGCCCCAAAGCTGGCACATGGCATCTGCACAAGGTCATTGAGAGAGTACGATTTACATGTAATATTGAAATCTTATATGAATTGAATGAAATCACTCGTGCTTACCAAAATTGGTATGCAATTGTACAAAAATAATAGCCAAGCATGCTGAGTACCGCCTTTCTTTAAAGTTTCTTCCTCTTCTGAACGTAATTGCGAAGCTTTCTCTTGAAAACTGGATTCCCAGGCGAATATTTTCAAAGCCTTTATAGGGTAGAAAAATGACTATGTGAAATCTAAGCCTAATTTATTCCATATTCCATAATAAATATTATCTTCTACCTTCATTCCTGCCAATAAGTCTTGTGTAAATTTTCCTCGCTTATCTCTATGATCGATTTCGATATTTACATGCCTCAACATAACATCTAATAAATATTTATTAATGGGAATCAGTATAATCATCAAGATAACGCTGAAAATTGTACAAAAACCTGCAAGAAAGAAGTTTTATATCGGATGGTTTATTCTTTCGTCGATTCATCCAAATAATCCAGATGAGAGAGATTCAATTCTTACCGAAGATATTCCAAATGAAATAAAATGAAAATAAAAATTGAAACGGAGCAACCCATAAATTTTGAATGTGCATAATACTATCCACGATTCGATTGATATCATCTGTCAGCAGTGTTGTGAGTTCTCCTGAGGTGTATTCTCGACGAGCGGTATCACTAGTTTTTAACATCTGTCCACAAATAATTATAAATTCTCATATTCAAATAAATTACTTTGATTATGTATGATCGCAGGGAAAACAGGGAACAAAAAAACATATTGTAGGTGGATGAATAACACCGAGGAATTTACTAAATTGACAATTATAAAGCAAACTGATCCTAGGTACTATTCTCTCTGCAACTAACCAAGAGTAATGGTGATGATTAAGATGCTTGTCTCGATGTTTTTTTTTCTATTGCGAGTATAATCAAGGAATTTATTTCAATTTTAAATTGATAAAAAATCTGAGTCCATGTGATTGTGTATTAGTGACGATGTGTTGAAGGTAGCAATTTGGTGAAATTAGAAGAAAAAAATGTACTGTAATAACTCGCTATCTCATCTTTTCAGATATTTTTCCGAAAATGACCTACTCCACATTTCTGTCAAAATTAACAGGTTTTTTTGAGATGTTAAAAATAAATATGGCTGCGGAAATAGCGTTGATAAACCGGTTTCTAGACAAACCGGTTTACGTTTAGAAATTTAATCAGATTTATCTGAAATTTCGTGTATCTAGAGATTTTTACAAGTTGATGAAAACGAATCTGATTACAAAAATTAGCGTAAAGTGAACCGGGTTTGTATAAACTGGTTTCATCCCAGAAACCTTTTTACATTTATTTGAAAAATAGAATTTGGTTCGGTTTTTATGAAACCTATACACAGCATAGGGATGTTTTCTAAATTAATGAACACAAATCTCACTGTTAAAATTGTAGCATAGGAACCGGTTCTGAGAAAACCTAGTCTAATTTCAGAAATTTAAATCGGTTTTTTGAACTTGAGTGGGTATTGGACTGTTTTTTGGAATGCCATACAAACCTGATCATGAAAACTTGCACAAAGAAAATCAATTTCCAGGGAAATCCGGTTCATTTCAGAACTAATGACGATCATTTCATCTGAAATTTTGTGTTTTTTTTTTTGAACCGCTAATGACGATGTGAGAACCAGCGCATGTGAACTCGTTTTGACATGAACTAGTTTCATGTCAAGAATTTTTATCAATTTCATTGAAAAATATAATTTTTATGAAAATATGCGTGAGGCTTTTTTTCAATGCGCTGAACACGAATGCCATTATAAAATACTATAAAAATTAGAGCAAGTAAACCAGTTCTAAGATAAACCAGTCTCGTTTTATAAATTTAACCAATTTTTTTGATATGTATTTCGTATTGAATTGTGGGGACTGGTTTACTTGTATTAATTAATTTTTGTGGTCAGTTTCATTGTCAGTATTTTTTCAAAAAAAACTCAAGCACAGAATTTTAACTGAATTGGGCTGAATTTCTGTAGTGAACTTGGTTTACATATTTTGCAACCGGTTCGTTTGCACTAATTTTCATGATCAGGTTCGTATTCGGCAACTCGAAAAACAGTTCAATATAATATCAAAAAATTCTGTTTATCTCGGAAGCGATTCTCTTGCTGCAATTTTTATGATGAGAATTTGTGATCAGTATGTTGAAAACAGCCCAGTGCTAGGTTTCCTAAACATCGATTGAAATTCTATGTTTCAAAGAAACTGAAAAAAATTTTAGGATAGAATGAATTTATTTCAAAAGCGGTTCAATTGTGCTGATTTTCATTGTCAGATTCCTTTTTAGCAATTCAAAATAAAACTTCACTAAATTTCAGATGAATCAAGTAAATTTTTGAAATGAAACCATTTCATTTCAAAACCGGTTTAATTGAGTTGATTTTTAGCATCAGATTTGGTTTCAGCACCTCAAAAAACAACTTTACACTAAATTTCAAATAAATCAAATTGAATTTTCAAAATAAAACCGGTTTTTCTCCAACTGGTTCATTTTAAAACCGGTTCACTTGCACTAATTTTCATAGTCAGATTCGTTTTCAGAAGTTCAAGAAACACTGCACTAAATTTCAGGTAAATTGGAATAAATTTTTTAAAATGAAACCAGTTTATTTCAAAACCAGTTTACTTGAGTTGATTTTTTGTATCGGATTTGGTTTCAGCATCTCAAAAAACAGCTTTACACTGGATTTCAAATAAGCCAAATTGAATTTTTAAAATGAAACCGGTTTATCTTAAAACTGATTGACTTTAGAACCGGTTCACTTACACTGAATTCCATAGTTAGATTCGTTTTCAGCGGTTTAAAAAAATTGCCCTGAATTTCAGGTAAATTGGAGTAAATTTTTAAAATGATATCAGCTTATTTCAAAATCAGATCTGGATCTACTGCGGTTGGATTATGTTAGACAAAGAAGCGGAATGTTATGAAAAAAATTCTAAGCCATTTTCAAAATTCCAAATGTTAAATAGGAATCACAAATTTTTTTAAAGTCATGTCACTTCAGATATAAAATTTGGACTTCTGCTTGAGTTGATTTTTAGTATCGGATTTGGTTTTAGGACCTCAAAGAACAGCTTTACACTGGATTTCAAATAAATCTAGTTGAATTTTCAAAATGAAACTGGCTCATCTCAAAACTAGTTCGTTTAAAAACCGGTTCATTTGCGCCAGTTTTCATGGCCATATTTGATAACAGCATCTCAAAACACAACTAGGTACTAATTTTGGTAAAAATGTGAGGTAAGTTGTTATCAGAATCACATAAAACACTGCCCTCGGAAGGAATCCATTGACACCCCATTTCCTCTATGAATGAAATTTTAATTGAACTGGCGTTATTCGATAATATTAATATCGTTCTTACTCTAATCAAAGTGTACTGAACACAACTACGAAGTCGGGTTCGATCTAACTCTAATGAATGTCTCATTTTGAAAATTGCTTCTCAAAAACTATTTTTCCCCAATCTACGAATATTGTCTTATATAGTTAGGTAGAGTCGATGTAACATACTTTGAGTTGTATATACTCCCTCCCTCATTACCTTCGCCCTTCCTCTCCCATCATTCATCGGTAAATTTTGCCAAGTGCGTTCCCAGAGGTCGCAGAGTTTGTATAATATAATTATTTAAGAAGCAGAAAAGCATTTGAACCGTCGTCTTGGCTGTTGCATCATTATCTAGCGCTAGACTGAAACCATTTTAAAAATAACAGATATTTTGTGCAGTCACAGAACCACAAATTAATAGATAGTGGTTCCAGTAATATTTTTGTACACAGATGAGCGGCGGTATTTTGCTACAAAAAAATACAAAAAGATGTTCTCTTTTTAAAATTAAGGTTTTATTCGCAGTTCAGAACCTATTACGGAGTGAACGTATATGCGAATGAATTGTGATTAAGAGGGGGATCATTGTATACCTTTTTGTACATGATTGTCATTAAAGCAGATCGAACTCTAGTTTGTAATCTCGTGACACCTTGATAATGACGAGCTAACACAATCGCATCCAATGATGCATTAACCGCAAATAGAAAAGCGCACAGGTACATCTTACTAGCTTCTTCTTCCTTTACGTAAGAAACCAGATAACTGAAAAGTACAATTGGTAAATGATGAATTAGTATCAAAAAATTCCCCATGCTTTTTTGTCCTTCGTCTATTAATCAAACCTGTAGATCAACGGATAATTCAAAATCATCAAAGCATCTAGTGCCTTCCAAAAGGCATCCACCATAAAAGGAAATTTATACTCTTTTATCAACAGCTTGATAATGGAAAATTTTTTATTAGCGGAAACGAAACTATTTCGTTTTTCTTCAATGATTACCTGCTCACTGTCTCGAATCATAAAAAATAATCTTTCATTGAGGAGAAAATAAAAAAAAATTGTTTAGAGATAAGGTAAATTCATACAGCAAATATGGTACCTACTTCATTTCGTCCAAAGATCTATTGAAATACTTTTCCATTTTATCTGAAACATACGATGCTGTATCTTCAGTATCCAAATCCCACAAATTAGTTTCCACTGGGTTTTTATAATTTTTCCATACGAAGGGAGTGAACCAGCTTAAAAGAATTTTTGACAAAAGGGTTGCATTATGACTGGGGCAAACATCCTTAAACCAAAGATTAATTTTTATTTACTATACTTATCGGTGAATTTTTAGTAAGTGAAGTATCTTTTACTCGATTTTCTTTGTTCAGCGAGCGTTTTGGTTTTGGATCCAGAAAACAATTTATGACAAACATCATTAAAACTGAAATGTAATATAATATAAACCATATCATTTCTGCTTCAAGCGTGTTACCGTTCTGAAAAAATTCAATAATTATTCGAAGTGTATAACCAAGAACTTATGTAAAATCTAAGCTGATATATATTTGATGGAAAAATGCACAAACTTACTAATTCTTTTAGAACAATATTTTGTATTCCTGGTAAACCACAAATTACCAATATGAATGAAAACGCGAATAAAATACTAGAAGATCGTAATCCTCTCTTTAAATTCGCCCAAGTCAACACGAAACATAAAATCTGAAAATTTCACAAGTCGAAATAATCTGAAGTCAAGTTTTCAATCATAATCATGATAATTATTATTCTTACGTACGAATGTGATAAATCCTAAAATAGCGTTGAGAATGTCGAACGATGAATTCCCCTTCTGTTTAAAAATTACATCGATTACGTTGATCAAATTTATGGTTGTTGCGATTGCAATAAAAATCTGCGTTTTGTAAAACGATCAGACTAAAATGAGTTGCTCTTTTTTTTTTTACAAATGATGGTTAGGTTGTAACTTGCTCACCATTTTGAGTATATTCATAATATTGCATGGTATATCTCGAAATTTACTAGTTTTGAGATAATACGCTTCTAAAGGTGAGAAGATCCAAAGAAATATGCATGGTACCCATATCAAAACTGGGTTTCCGTAAAAATACATGATATTGGAATTTAGCATATTCAACGATTCGCTGAAATTCTGTTCAAAATATAATAAAATTCGTAGAGATTTGCTTTTACCTATGAGGAACTACATATAAAGTAACCCGCCGCGCAAATGGTGTCAGGATAAGTAGTGTCACATAATACAATTCTGGTGTGAAACTTTTGACAGCGAAAATGGCACACTTCTGTCAATGCTTCAGCCAATTCGGGATCACTAAATATTTGTCAAACTGATGACAGGGACATTAAAATGGTGCAATTGTAGCACCAGGATGACTCCAAAATGACTTCATTATGACAAAGTTATGACGTTACTATGACATATTAATGACATGTATTTGACCCATCAGTGACATGTTTCTGACGTTGTAATGGTACACTTCTGACATGATAATGGCACACTTCTGATGCAAAAATAAGACCTTTTGTCGCAAAAATGACATGTTCCTGATACACTTCTGACACGTTTCTGACATATTTCATTGTCCATTATACTGAATTACTATTAATATCAAAGTATTGATGATAATTACTTTTTATTTGTATTAATCATGAAATTTTTCAATTGTTTTTTGCCCTGTTCCTCTTGGGTACAAATTGACTTCTTTACCAATTCAGCTACTGCGGCAATTAGCATAAGAAGACCTAAAAGGCATTAGCTACTTCATTTTTTGGTCTTGACTATGATACAACGTTTACTTGACGAGGTATTCGAACGTTGATGTTACAGTATTGAAATAATAATGTAATGCTTCTGACCTTATTGTGTCACTAATGTGACTTTGGAGTGGCATACTTCAGACAACATTCTGACACTGTTCTGACACATTTATGGCGTGATTTTGATACTACTTTTGCACATTTCTGACGCAATTGTGACATATTTCAGCAGTGTCAAAAATATGCCACGATTGTGTCAGAAATTTGCCAAAGTAGTGTCAGAAGCACGCTATAAATGTGTCAAAATAGTATCAGAATGGTGTCATAATCATGCCAGAATTATGTCAGAATGGTGTCATAATGTTGTCGGAGATGTGCCACCCCATAAGTCACATTAGTGTCATAATCAAGTCAAAAGCATGTCGGACGTTATTCATGTGGCATTAGTACACTACCAAATCGAAGTCGAAAGTATACCTACTACAACTGTGTCAAAAAGGTGCTGTAACATTGTCAATAATATGTCAGTACCAAGTCATAGAAGGAAATTCTGCCATTTATATGTGATTAAAGCACCAGCAAAGGCGCCTATCTTACGACACATTTGTACCATGATAGCGCTACACAATGTGTGTCAGACATATGTCATTTGTGTGCCGCAAACGTGTCAGCTAAAACATCAATTTCATGTTATATTTATGCCAATAGAATATAATCTTACAAACGTTAGAAATATGCCATTTATACGTCATTAATATGCCAACGAAAATGTCAAACTTATAACATATCTGTGCCGTGATAGTGTCAACAAAAATATGTCAGAAGTTCGCTGGTAATGTGTCGTTCAAGTGTCACTTGAAACTCAAAAATTCGTCAAAAGTATGTCACTTTTGTGTCATACAATATTGATGGCCTTTCTCTGGTTTGAAATTGACGCAGTAATTGCAATGCCTATTAAAGTGGGCGAAGCAATCATTATTCTGATTGGTTAAAAATTTTTTAATACGGGATCTAATGTGTACTGACTTGAAAATGACGCGTCATATGACACCAAACTGATGACATTTGCACGACGGGAATCTAAGTGTAATAAAAAATACATAAAGAAACTTCTTGCTGAAGTCTGCTCAGTAGGGGCTCACAGTTGTTCACGATACTATCGCAAAAAAATACCAAATTTCTGAAAGTGGTAAAAGAAATGCCTGCATAAAGCAGCAGATACGTCTTTTAAAATGTAGGTTGACACAATCTAGGCACCTTTTACATGTATATTATTTTCATAATGATTACGGCCACCTTCTTTTGTATAAATTTGAATATACAAGTAGTAAACTTGAAAATAGGCAGGTGTCTATTACAGTGTTATGAAACTATACCTACAAACAAGCAAAATGATAAGAGGTCGTGTCTTTGGTTGCACGAGTATTTCTAAACTAATCTAATTGTAAGTGCGTTATGGTATGTAGAACATTTCATTAAGCAATGTTGGATTCGCTTTTAAATTGATAATAGGTTGGTAATGTTACACATTTTTGTTTGCATTCTATATAAATTTCATCAATTGCCGTGTGTAGGCGAGATTTGAATATCATGCACTCTCTGTACCATGTACTTGTCCGGTTTTGTAGAGCGTGAAAAATGATTTATGTTCAATAAAATTAATTTTAAAAAAACGTTAATCAGTGTCAGGGGTAGAGGTTGATTTTTTGATGAATAGTTAAAATCCACTAAAAGGATCACCTAAGATCCCTTCAAAAGCTACATACCAAATTTCAGTTTCCTAGCTGAATTTTGAGTTTTGAACAGAATATAAGTATTGAACAAATTCGTAAAACAGCAGATACCATAAAAAAAAACAATTTTTTTGAAATTATATAAGGTTGCAAACTGGCTAAGAAGTAGAAACCGCTGAGAGGCACATTTGGGATTCCTACTAAGCCCACATGCTAAATTTCGATCACCCAGTTGGAGGGGAGATTTGTATAGAATAAATTCTAAAAATAATAAAATTTTCTGTTTCGAGTCTGTGAGGGGGTGCAATGGGACTGCGATCGAAACACTCAAAAAGACACACATCTAGGACCCTGCACTAAATGCACAAGCTTAACTTGGAAGGCAGATATGCTAGTAAGTGGAGTAAGTGGCCAGTTTCAATATCAAAAGGGAAAAATCTGCTCATTTCCCCTTACAATTGACACAAGAGGCTGATTTTTAAATACGTTATGAAACTTTTGATTCTGTATTGATTGCTTTAATAACAAACAATTTTTGTCATTTTAGCCCCTCAACACCGCCTCCTTGAAATGTGGGCCTGACTGAATTTTGACCCAAGGCCACGCCCACTAATATATTTCAAATCGCCCGCCAACCTGAGCTCAATGCCCAAACTTTGCCGATTTTGACAGGTGTAAAGCTGAGTAAACGATTTTTAGGGTTTTTTAGGTGAGGGGGTATAAAATAGGTAACAAATATATGGCATAAGCAAAAATAATCATAATTGTCTTCTACGACCCTAAAATGGATTTGTTTTGGTACTCCACGTCCTGATTCGCGGTAGGTCGATAATTTGCAAGAGCGTGGTTTTCGTTGACATTATAAAAATTATTATTATTATAATAAATAATTTTAAAATAAAATGAATAAAAATAAATTATAATAAAGTTCATAATGACATCGAAAATCAGCTTGAAAACCCGCATTTTTGAGAATACAAAGGGGTGAAAAGGGATTAAAAAGTTGATTCCTCCAAGTGAATTTACATGCCGAAGTTGTCTTTCAACTCTAATGAGGAGGAGGAGGGAGAGTGAGGGATCATGCAATGAACCAACCCCTTCTTGGATCAAAAAGTGAAGAAATTCTCCACTCCCTCCCGTGTTTACCTATATATTTGACATTGTAGGGTAATTTTGGAATACATTGTGTAACTTTTGATTTTTTATAAATTAGTTTGAAAATAACAGTTTTTGCGATTTTTATTTCCCTGCCCGCCCTCCCTCTCAACGTAACGAAATTTTAATCCAAAGTCGGGGGGAGGGGTGAGGAGACAGCCTTTGCGATTTTTTTGTCAAACAGCTCAACTTTGAAGGATGAAATTTCGAGATTGGTTACATTTAGGATAAATTTGTTTGCACATTTTTGTAGAGAATCTGTTGTAGATTTGGAATTGATAGTAAAAATTTCGAAAGCTCAAAGCTAAACTTTTAGGATGAAAGCTCAACATTTCATGACGTGTAATGGTTGAAAGTTGTTATTTAAAAATCTGAAAAAATTACCACGAATAGACCTTTTTATGTTTGCTCCAACCAGTTAATTTTCCAAACGAGATCTCAAATTTGGTCTGTAGCCCTGAATTTTTGGAGATTATTTCGAATTAGAATTCTTTACGTCTTAATTTTAAGAAAGAGCTGGGGTTGGAGAGAGTTAAAAATCTCAAAAAATCTCAATTTTTGAAACCATTTATTATCAGATGAAAAATCACATGTAACTTATATCCAAAAGACCATCCCTTAGGGTGGTTAGACGTGTGGAGAGGAAAGATTGGTGCATATAAAACTGAAAAACATAAAATTGCGAACTAATAAATATCATCAGAATGAAAGTTGTTTTTCATTCCATACGCCATATTTTCAATTTATCAAAAATATCATTCCCTTGGCTTCAAATAATCGAAACAAATCGAATACGAAATCTACAAAATTTTTCAAAATCTTTCATCAATTATCTCAATGGCAGAATTTTTTAGTTTTTTCTTTAAAATCAAACAAAACCGTTGTACATCCCGTCCAATACACATTGGTACGTGAGGCCTGTGATCCAAAAACTTCTTCGTTTATGTGTAAACATTCTAAACAATTACAACTAAAAATACATACCGAACACAAGAAAACATCGCAAGAATCATTTGATGCATTCATTATCGATGTGGAATTCAATCAGTTTATTTGAGAATTTCAAGTTGTTCACGTTTTGTATGGAACATGTGTAAAAGCACTGTAAGGTTAATCCATTATTTTTATTTTAGTCCACTTCAAAAATTAAGTAATTTTTCGAAAGTAAATAAGATAATCTTGACGTCAAAATAACACCTTTTTACGCCCAAAATTGATTACTTTTTTCCAGTTCTCCTCATCTCGTTTGTAAATTATATAAAATGACTAGAATGAGATGTTGTTCGTTTCAGATTTTTCTAGAAATAAGATTCTTAAAAAATTTTCAAAAAAAAAACTGAAGAACTGTCGAAAAGCTTTAAAAAATTGAATGCATTTAAAAAAAAACATCGTGAAATACAAGAAAGTTGTTCGATTTACCAAGTACAAAAACATCAAATAGTACCTGGTACAAATAATTATTCAAGCTTATTTTGAAAAATACAAAGTTATAAAAAAAAATCCAACTTTTCATGAGATATTTTTGAATTCAACGTACAATATATTTCAAAATAAACGTTTATTCTTTAAAGAAGAATGAAACCGAGATCATCTACTCCACACCAGGCACATTGAGCACTACATAAAGGTTTCTGAAATAACAAAACAATACGAATTGTGTACCTTTACTTGCTCGCAGATATATATAAAGTACTGTGAAATATATATATTAAACTTGTCAGTTTTATCATATCTACTACTCACCACCATTTTCATGTTAGAATTATCACATATTTAACCTATGTATGTGTACAGAATGATACATTTTCGGTAAAGCGTACATACTTTTGTAATAAGTAAGTACATATTGACTTCATCGTTTTTATGCAGGATAAACAATAGTTCTTAAAACGTTGGGAAAACAATTTATGTAGGTAGGCCCAGTTATCGTAATATTATTTTTTTGACCTCGATATTATAACGTCGGTTCAATTAAACGACCCGTTTCATTTGAAATGAAAATTTTTATCCTGTGAAAATCGAGGTAATTGACCGTTGTGGAGATAATTTAAACAAGTTTATGTAGAGCATCTTTTTGAAAAATTTAGGTAAGAGAATTGCCCATTTATGGAAAAAAAATGAAGCGCCTTACGATGTTTTTTCTTGTTTTGTAGAACAGGTGCAGGTAGATATTGGAGTTAGTGGTTGAAACCCCTCAAAGGCACATCTGGCACACTTACTAGATGCACATGCCAAATTTCATCCTTTTAGCTCAATTTGGAGGAGAGATATGCGTAGAACAAATTCAAAAAATAAAAGAAATCACCCCGAAAAACAATTTTCCAAGCTGTAATAAAGTAAAATGAGGGTGAAAAGTTGAAACTCCCAAACAATACAAAAAATGAGAAAAACCGTCAAAAAAAATTTTTGGGGCTGTAAGGAGGTGTAAAGGAGATGAAAAATTGAAACATACAAAAGCTACATGTACCACTCATACTGAATGTTCACGTCAAATATAAACCTCCTACGTTTAATGGGGGGGGGGGAGCACCGGTCAAAGGGAGTTAGGATAAGTAGTGTCACATGACAGAGTTCTGGTGTGAGACTTCTGACAGAAAAAGTGGCACACTTCTGGCAATGCTTCAGTCAATCCGAGAACATTAAATATTTGCCAAACTGATGGCAGTGCCATTGAAATGGTGCAATTGTAGCACCAGTATGACTCCAAAATGACTTCATTATGACAAGGTTATGACGTTACTGTGACATATTAATGACATGTATTTGAC